>JAODAH020029203.1:0-27422 GCA_027574865.2 Coproporus ventriculus
ATGAAAAACTCTAATTTGTGCAAGTTTTTACACAGGAAAATATGCCCAAAAAAGGGAGAATTTGCCCCATTTTAGTTCTTGTAAATTATCGTTCTAAAAATTGAAATGAATGAATTTTAAATTAATCTTGATACGTCATAATGTACTTAAGGGTTCAATAGATTTTTCCCCCTTTTTAAAATAAATATATAGTTTACTATGTTCAAGCACACATACATTAAAAATATCAAAATCGCGGATCTGGATACTTTCATGCCAAGAAAAAGTACAAAATAATTTTTTTTGCAGTTAACAAATACAGTTTTGCTTAAAATTTTATGTGGATATGATATTTATCTAAAAAAAAAAAAAAAAATGCCAACGCTATTTGTACCTCGGTGCACTAATTAATCGAAAATGGGAAAATATGCCATTGTGCAGTCTAACCCCGGTCTTCCCTACGACACAATCCCAAAAACTTAAAACCAAAATTGTACCCGCTGGTTAAAAACCATAAAAAACAATTTGTTTAATTAGCATGCGACATATGCAAATTTGCATTTCCACTTACTATTTATTTTTGAAACAATAAAATTTTGAAACAACGTATACAAAATCTAATAATATTAAAATATCCTAAAAGTAACATAATCTTTATTGTAACTTCATGTAGTGCATAAAGGGAAACATATTTCTTTTTTCTAACTCACAAAAAGTCTCTTTATTACTAGCAATATGTGCCCGCCCAGTCAACTATTTTTTGTTATCTTCATCGTTAAAGTACTGCATAAATGCGAAAAATTTATAGCACAACAATTTGTAATGGGTTAAGAGAATATAAAAACTACTCTATTATAGTAATTAGCAAGATAGGTCTTGGAGTGAAAAAAGAATAGTAAGGAAATTGTGAAGGAGAAGGGATCATAAATTAGAACTACCATGCACTAGCACGCAACTTCTAAGTGATGTACTTTAAAACTAATTGGAGTAATTTACTTCTTGCATTTACTATCAAAACAATTAAAAAAATATTTTAAGTATTTTAAATAAAATAATTATTTATATTAATCAAAAATGGTAATGCACATAATTTTCCTAGAATGTTCAGTCAATTTTAAATCATTTTTATAGAAATCTATTTTTAACTTTTTATGATAATGCTTAATCGTAAATCTAGTAGATATTGAAGAAATAAAGCATTCACAAAACTTGTTAAAAGCAATATAATGTACACATGTAGATCTTTACAATATAATAAATTTTTAATTGCATATCCTATCGCACTCGTTTTATATATGTAAAATATCATATTGTAACATTTACAGATTGTTCGTCGTTGTCTTTTTCAATATACTTCTGCTAACACTAGTTGAAATGAACGGCCTTCTTTGTTGAGGATCTTCTTCAATTGACTGATAACCACTTTTAAATCGTCAAAACCATTTCTAATATGGCGTACATTCTAGAGCACCATCTCTGTAACATCGTTTCAAAAGTTGGAACGTTTCTGTGAAAGTTTTTCCCAGTTTTTTTCCCCTAAATCGAATCACTTAGATTACAGAAGGCAAGATATATTTTTTATCTGTGTTTATTAATAACAGTTATTTAAGAAACATTTTTGTAATATTATGTTTCATATTCCTTCTCTATACTCACCAACAGTTAACGCTGTAAACTTGCATCAGCGGAAAAGATCGCAATGCACTTTTGTCATTTTCATTCAGTTTAATAGAATTGTTATGGCCAGCTTTATGAACGCTACTGGTATTATACCTAGTAGACTGAAAATGACAGCAGCACAAATATTTGCAACAAATTTAGATGCATTTTTTCTAACTAGCTACGTTTAATGTTTTTAAGGGGAATTGTTCCACCATTTTAAATCTTCTATTCAATTTAATCTTGTGAGATACAAGATGGAATGATACTATAGACCCTAACCTTCCTTCATTATTTCAGAAAAAAATGAAACGTTAAGATGAATTTGAAAATTGCATGTAAATAAATTCTTACATTAAAATGCGTTTAATGTTTCGTTTAAGATGATTGAAGGTTTACATATTGTTACAATGTAATATAAAAAAAATATTTTTATTACAAATAATAAGGTCATTTAAAATTTAAAACTTCTATAGATTTACTGGAATAGCCAAAACAATATTTCATGTAGTTTTAAAAGGAGAGATTTGCTTCTATAAACTTTGGATATTGAAAAGAAATCCTCTTATCTTCAAGCACGATTGCAGTCAATATGAGTCTTCGTTTATATCCAGCATATTATTATAATATCGGACGATTGCAAACATCTTATGCCAAAGTTCTATATATAATTGGTGCATGCGCCGGGAGTGATTATTAAATTCTCATGCATCACAGCCGTTAGACTCGTAATTAAATAACGAATTTTTTTAACAATCAAGCGGATTTTAAAGTTAAATTAGTTTGGAGAAAATAATAATATTGATAGGGAAAAAATACGTGGGATGAGAGAATGTAGAGATGGGGGCATCCACCCCCCTTTTGGAGACACACGGCTTTTTCTAACAAATCGATACAGTTTCTCGAGCACTATTTTTGCAAACTTATTTTAGTTAAATCTGAATTTATGAAATTATCTCATTGTGCACTTGGAAATATGGTGAAACTCTACACGAGCAAAATAAAATTTGAATTAATAAATAAGTTCATGTTGGATGCATTTTTGTGGGCTGGAAATATTCCACATGCAAACATTTACAAAAGAGAAAAGAAATAGGAATAAAAGTAAAATAAAATTGAAATGTGGTAGAGCCTACGGGTCTGTTGAAAAATGTATCTCGAAGGGATCTTCAATATGTAAGAAACATCCGTGGAAATATTAAGGATGCTACAAGACCATAAAATAGGGATTTTTACTACCTGTTAAGATTCCCTATAAAAACGATTATAGTTAATCGCACCTTGGATTTTCAATAACGTATTTAACCAGATTTATCAAATACCGACTTTTAGAATATTAATGAGAACGTATTATAATTGGAAAAGCAGGATTAACAAAAATTAAAATATTTCGTGGTAAATTACATTAAATTACATCACCGTAGGCTACTGAAACTATTGTGATCGTGAAAAAAATCGAAGATGAGTTTTTTATGAATTTCAACATTTTATGACCTCCTGAATCCAAAAAAATAAGTTTTACAAAAATGTCGCGTGTGTGTTTGTCTCTCTCTCTCTCTCTCTCTCCCTCTCTCTCTCTCTCTCTCTGTGTGTGTGTGTGTGTGTGTGTGTGTGTGTGTGTGTGTGTGTGTGTGTGTGTGTGTGTGTGTGTGTGTGCGCGCCGTCCGTCCGCAGCCCTTACGGGCAAACTATTAGACCGATTTTGATGAAACTTGATATCTAGGGATTCTGAAAATTTCATTGTTTTATCTCAAAAATTAAGGGTAATTTATATGAAACTAAATCGGATATTTCAAAAACCGCTTCAACGACTTTAATCAGATTTGCTGTATAAACATGATTTTACTAGTAATTTAAAATGCACATAGCGAATTAGTCATTGATAGAATGGGAAAACCACTTTACCTGCAACACTTTGTATTCGACTTAAAAATATTTCAAGTCCGGACTACGTATTGTCTACGCACTACTCTATTGAATCGAAATTTATTTGCCTTTCATTTTGTATATAAACATATTTTCTCTAAACCACTACTTTTTGAGATATTTGACATTTTCACATTTTTTATAGGTTAGAAACTCTTAATCTATCCATCCTGTGGAAAAGTGGTAAGGAGCTTTTCTAATGAAAATTTAATTTGCTTTCAATTTGTATATAAACATATTTTCATCAACATATAAATGTATTGTCTGGGCACTACCCTGCCTAACCGAGCAGTACCCTTCCCGCTAACTTACACCATAACTACACATGTTCGTTGTACTCTTACCCGCTATTCTTTTAAAATTGTTAAAATACAATATTATATGCAAAACAAAATTTTCTACGAGAAAATTTGTACAGGCCACCGTACCATTTATTTATTCCAGGAATTCTCGAAAGGTCTCCTAAAAATGAAAATAAATTATATCTCGTTACTGAAGGCGTTTTTTATATAAATTTATTTTAGTATCTGGAGTATATTATAGTTTCAATTAGATTTATGCATGTTTACAGCCACACACATATAGACAAATGGACAGACAGACAGACAAACACAGACACATGCATAAATACGTCTATAACTTATATGCATAAACTTTCCTGCACATTTATATGAAATTTCTGTATTACCCAGAGAAATTTTAAACTTCGCGCAATAATAATATTCGAGCTACGAGACCGGTTGCGTATCTTCTTTGGGGACTATTTATAGGACCCAGATGCATTTCATACCCTTATGGCCAACTCTATTATAAAAGAAGAAATGTGTAAAAAGAGAACATGAAAGAAAACCTAAATTAAACAAAATGCTATATGTACACATGAATTATTTCATAAAAGTGAAATATTATAGTTATTTATCCAACTAGACCTGTTAAAGAAAGAAAATATGTTGTGGAGGTTTATTAGTCGCCTTTCAATATCCGAGTTAGTTGCAGATTTTTTTTTTTCGTAACTTATCAAATGTTAGAAAACTTAAATAGTATATAGTTTGATATATTTTTTGCGAACTACTAAATTCTTATCTGTCAAATATAAAAAAAATGTTATCGAATAACCGATTCTCAGTTTCTCTGATGACAGATCCTTTGGGAGTGGCTAGTTCCATGTAAGGGCCAATTTGATTGATTATAAAAATCATCCATTTATAGAAAATTATTTATTACTAAAAATTAACAAATGATTTTTATACATTAATGAAAGCCATTAATGGAAAAAAGTTATTTTTACAAGTTTTACTTTAAATTTAACAAAACGGTGCTTAGTAATAAGTACATTGTAGATTCATAAAACTTATTATTTATTTTATAATAAATAATGGATCGGGGATTAAATTTTTTGTTTGTTTGGAGTATGTCTGCATTTCATCCTTGAATGATTAATGCGATGGAAGTAGTTTTGTAATTTATTTGATGCATATTCATGCTTTGTGGAATTTTTTCTTGCATAGAGATTCATTAAAAATGCATCCCCTTTGAACCATCCCAAAAGAATATACCTAGTTATTGAATTGGGATTTAATAAAATGTCTAAAAGCACAACGGAAATTCCATATTATAATATTTTCTCTAGAAAGATATATTTTAAATTCCCTTAGCAATAAAACAAAGGATAATAATAAATAACTCAAACTATTTTATTTCAATTAAATTAAATTTAATATTTATTTGTTTATTTTATTTATTTTGTAAAAAAAAACAGTAAATCACAATGTAATTTACATAATGTTTACAAACCAAGATGAATCTTTTTTTTAGAAAAAAAATAAATAAATAAAATTTGTTGGTCTATTTGCAGGGGATTTTAAATTTGGAACTAATCCAAATAATCAAGTAGATGAAACATTTTATAAAATGAGAACACAAATATATTTCATATCTCACAATCGATTTAATATAAAATCTACAACTGTTCTGATTTCAATTTTATTTTCACTGGTTTGAAATGAAATTTTTGTTACAAAACGAATTCATTAATGCTGATCAAAGAAATTTTGCTTTATTTTATGGTATTTTAAGTTGGATAAAATATTTTTTCCGAAAATATTAGTTTTGAACAAAAGTGAAATAACTTGGCTATTATGGCACTTGTCCTTTACAAAACTAGTGCTACTGTGATCGAAATAAAAGAGCTCGGTAACTGCGATTTTTAATTCACAGTGAACACCACGATATGGAGCTCCGCAAAACAACAATTTAAATCACAGTGATTTTATAAATCAGTCACAGTTGTTTCACAGTGATTTTAAAATCACTGCTATTAAACTCTGTGATTCGCAACTCTAAGAAAAAGACAACCGAATAGGTTGGGTATTTGGGTGGATGATAAAAGAATGGAAAGAACAGAGGAATATAAGTATTTAGGAATCATATTTGACTGGAGGTCGAGATAGAGAAAACAAATTAAAAATGAAAAAGAGAAGAGCTTGAAATTATTTAATGTGATTAAGTTTAGTTGTAATGGAAAATGGGGAGCAGATCAAGACACTTTGATGAATGTCTTTAGAGCATTGGTTAGATCTAGAATAGAATATTGTGGTTTTATTTATACTGATCTTCCCAAAACCGTGTTTATTGAATTGGAAAAAATATTTCTCATGGTGATTAGAAGATGTTTAGGAATCGAATATCTTCAGGTTCAGGTTCATTTCTTATTTTAACTGCATTTCGACGTTATGTCGGAGTGTTTACAGTAACTTTGCCTATAATAGTGACTAACTTGAAGAAAATATGAAAATAAGAGAAAAATTGTAGTAAAAAAGTCATAATTGTTTAGACCTAACCAGTTCAAAAACCAAATTAAGAAAATACTATCCATTTCAGAAAATTTATCTCTGTTCCATTAAATTTACCAGTGTGAGTAGGATTATTGTTTCTTAATGTTTTCTTTTATTTTTCATTCATATAACAATAAAAATAGTACATTTTAATTATGTACGATTTTTTTCAATATTTCTCCTTTCAGAGAAAATTAGTTTAAAGAGCACTAATTCAAACTTCTATTTTGGTATTATTTATATCCAAATCAATTTACTAGCACGAGGTCAAAAATTAAAATTAGATATGTACGCAATAATTTTACCATGTATGTCTTTTAAGTGGTGTTCATTTTGAAAAGGAAATTAGGGCCTTTTTGTATTTTGTCAACAATTTAACGTAACAACAGGATCGATTTAATTCACTTGAAAAGGGGAACGTAACCTTATTATTATTAATGATCTAATGAATCTATGATAGATTGTCTTATTAATCTTTTATAATGATCGCGAAAATGTCAGGATAATATCTAAAACAGAATGTACTGTCACGTAATATTAATATTAAATTAATAGATCAATTACGAAGTTTGTATTAGATCTTAAAGAAAGTTTATAAAATTTTTTGTAGAAACTTCAACAATTGAGTTTAAGGTTAATATTATAGGTTTGTTTGTTTGGGTGGCCTAAATATATTCAATAAAGTTTAACCTTCGATCTACAATTTCTTATTAATGATAAATGATCATTGCTTATTTCCTATATATTTATGTGGGCTAACTGTTTGGTATAAGAAAATATTATGATATTTAAAATAAAAGGATAATTTTTAATAAAAAGAATAAAAATTTAAATGCTCACGGATACTAATAGTTAACATGGAGCAGTGAATCTAGAAGGGAATTATAGGCTTATTCACATTAGTGTTTCGCTTCTTTAGAAGTTTAAAAAGTACATATTAACTATAAAAACAACAAAAACATGGGCATAATCCTATTTAAAAGATGAAGACAAACTTATTTTAACAATCCAGCAACCATATAAGGTCAAAACATTGTTTAAATGTATACATCTAATTAATTGTTTTATTTATTCTTTATTTTATTCGTTGTAGACCTGCCGTGAATAACGTAATTTACTTAAAAGCAATTTTAATGGATTAATTAAAAATCTGGAGTGGACTCCACTCATCTTTCCGCACACTTTGTATTGATTAAATAGTAAAATGTTTGTTTGGTTATAATGTAAAAAACAGCTGATCTTTTAGTTAGACATCATTTAAAGAAACTAATGATGTCACGTGGTCAATTTTGAAGATAAATGAAACGAAAAGCGTTATTTTCGAAATTAAATATTTTTTCTATAAATTATAAAAAAACCGCTATGCTATTCTTAAAATTAAAGTTGATGTCACATCCGGTAAAACCGGAAGGGCAATTTTTTCCAAAATAACTAGCGAACTTCCTTTTTAGGTGTATAAACTGTGTACCAAATCAACTTATAGCATTGCTTCCAATGTCAATACCTTAAATTGATGAGTAATTTTCACAATAATTGTTAGTTAGGATAAAAAAATATTGTATCAATAAAATTCAAATACCATCAGTTATTGTTAAAGTTATTGTTGTGCCGATAGATATGTAAATGGGGATGACTAGGAGGACTGCAGCAATTTTCACATTGACCTATATATCTCCCTCTCACTGCCGCATCTCGTATTAGAAAAAGATATTTGTTCAGAGCATCCACAAATAAGAACTTCCCCATGTAATAAACTTAACGATATGGCCATTAAAACTTGTTCCTAGAGTAAATAAATGTAATTTAACAAAAAAAATAATACAAAGGAGGTTTTATGGTTGAATTCAGTATGAGGAAAAATATAAACTTCTGTATAATCAATAAGATAAGAGAAAATGATTGAAAAAGTTACTAACGTAAAAAAAGAACAATACAATAAAAGCGGTTTAAGGGAAGAAGATAGAATTAGGAAGTGGATAAGTTTCTTGCGGATTATATTTCTAAAAGTTTTTTCGGGAATATGTTTACAGTATTGTATTAATAAAAAGCAATTCTTTTCGGCAGAAACTCATGGAAAAGTTATTTTTAAGATGTGATTAAATTTATATTTCTTATTCGTATTTACACATCTTTAATTTAAGACTAAAATGTCTAACAAAGTAAGCTAAAATTTAAATTGCATTATTTGAAGTTTAAAGTAAATCTGATCCATGGTAATATTTATGGAGAACTAAAAAGCTACGACAAATTTGGAATTGGTTACATAAATAATTAATTATGCCAATAAGATTAAGATATTTAAGGATATGACATACTAAATCAGAATAGGCAAAAGTTAGAAACAGAACTAGAATTTTGGCATTCTTCTCAAATAAGTAGGTCATGCTTTGGACAGGAAATAAACATGCAGACAGAGATATGTTATGGTGCACTTCTATTGGCCATGCAAAAGACAGGAAAGGAACAAGACAGCACAATTTTCCTATTTCTAATCTTTATTAAATTCAACGATTTGCGAAGTGTTACTTTATTCACGAACTATAGATGCTTTATTTTAAAAGAGACAATCGCATAGTTTCCGAATTCTCTTAACTTGGCGGACATGCCAATGTATTGTTTTTTAGTGTTCCGTTTTTGAGAAAACTGGAACCCTATTGTAATCACTTGAATATCCGTTTGTGCCTCTATCACATGCCTCTGTAGATCAAACTAGAGAATCTAGATTTTTAAAGTTTCAGTCTCTTTTGTAAAATGTTTTCCGATAACCAGACAAATAAAAAATTTTATTAAAAAAATGTTTGGCAATTAAAAAAATGCAAACAAAAACAATGTTATTATTATTAACAACAATTTTTGATAAAATTTTAAATAAAAGCTTCAGAGGTCATCAAAGTTGCATTTTCATTTTGAATCTGTTCCGTTTGGATGCATTCTTCTAATGTTCCTCTACCACGTCAAACACCAAATTTTCAAAGTTTCTTCCTAATTTTTTAATTATTTGAACTGCTTTCACATATTGCACAGAATGCATGTAATGAAAATCATATTAACATTCTTTATGTGTTTTTTACATCACCAGAAAATTAGTGACCTTTCTTGATACTGCATTTTTCCTAGTTGCTATTTCCAAAAAGCTAACGATGTTTTTGTACAGGTGTTTGCAGCAGATGTAACACTGCTTCATGAAGCGGGTCCGGTTCGTGGGGCGCTGGTATCAGTGGTGCGGAAAATAAAAGTAAAACTTTAATACTAATCAGATTCATTATTATTTAACCCGACAAACATTATAAATCGATTATTATTATTTGATGGTATATTTTAAATTATTCACTGGCTTAGAGTTTTCGAAGTAATCCAATACTTACTAGTAAAATATACATTAATCAACATTTAAAACATTTTATATTATTTTTCATTTAAGTTATTAAGGAAGGCAAATTGGGTTTAACTTTCAGCTGTATGTCTGTTTGCACATTCTTTTATTTTAGAGATGTAAAACGGACTGAACAGAGAACTGGATTGGATTGCATCCTGGAAGTTGAGTAATACAGGATGGTCCATGTAAAATGGCTTTTTGAAATATCTTATGAAATATGCACCTAACAAATAATTAAAAGAGAAACTGACCTAAATAATAAATTAAAGTTCTTCAAAGAAACTCTAACATATGCCGCTATTAAAGATTGTGGAAGATGTAATTAAAACAATGGCAGAAGGCAGAATGTGTGGTGGAACCATGAAATCAAAGACCAAATTATTTCACGCATTACACTATCAAGTTTGTCCTTCAATCCATTCTTATTTTGCTCTATAAGTTGAAACATTTTTCAAATCTTTCCGTGTAGCTCATCTTTATTATGTCTAGCTTATGCTGTTCTGTGCGGAATAAACAGACTCCAGTCGACTCGTCGAAAATCTAACTTTATCACTCGCCGACGTGTTTAAAAGTCATCCCTGTTTGGTTAATACTAGCGGGAAATTTCTATATCAATCACTTTTTTGTTTCTATATCCATGTGGAGAATTTTTAATCCTAATTATCTCTACTAATTGTGGACGGATATTCGTGAATCAAGTTTCAAATTCACGAACTCACTCCAGTCTTTATATATATAATTTTTTTATTCCACTACTATTTACATTTTTCAGATGTAAATTCTGTAACGCGATCTCATTCGCACAACGGATTCGGAGAGATTCATGACAAATCTGTTTAATATTATTATTTTACATAAAAGGCAAAACAAGACTTTTAAAGTAACTATTGTGATTTTATTTAATGAATTTTTTGAAACATTTATATACATCGTAGGATTCGGCGATGATCCCTTATCCTTAAATCATTCGCCTTTTTACTGAAATATTTATGCAAAATCCCTTGGCAATATTTCCGTATCTTTCTACAAATCTATCTTTCATTATCCCTCATTATTTTTAAGGGTTTCTTGTCCCGATAATAAATTATCCATGTATGTTCCGGACGTTTATCTTCCAGAAATGCAGCCACCGTTTAAAATTTACGATCCAAGAGTGGCTTACTATTTGTAAATCCCGACCCTTTCCATCCCTTAAGCAATCTAAAGCGAAATGCTCATTTAAAAAAATTTAAAACATGTATAAAAATTTTGGTAGTTTTGTTGTTTACACCGCGCCCAAAAAAGAGGACCCGGACGCGCAAGCCCGTATTCACTCCCAACACAACCCCTAATTCCATTATTGACATCTCCGTTAACTTCAAGTCCATCTTATCTTGGCTGATGTTGGCTTGATGCCATATTAATGAGGGAACGCGCGCACACTTGCTAGAGACTATTTTGTAATTCCTTCCCTTATGCATATACAAATTCTTAACCATCCCTTCAAAAACAAGCGTTAATACACTGAATAATGCATGCAATAAATAAATAAAGTCATAAATATTCGACAGATTTAGTTTCTTATGTGGGTCAGACCCAAGAGAATTGTTCGGGCTTGATTTTTTGTATTTTTTTGTGATATACGGCCGATCAACACAATCCTGTAATAATTCAACCAGGGCTTATCACACATAATTTATTATTAAATACCGTTAAGGAAGCGATTTTGCTAAAAGATTTAAATTTAATTTCATATACTTTCCTACTGTAGGACAAACAGAAAATTACAAATAGAATTCACATGCGTCGATTCACACTCTTTCTGTAATATGATTTGTGGGTGTACTGAATCGAACATAAAATAAGTGAATATGAAACATCTGTCATTGCAAAAACAATTATCGATAAAAGGACCATTCTCCTTCTTTTTTGACGAGAGAAAAATCTACAGGCTGTAAAATTTTCAGAGTGGATCTCTTAAAAATCGTAAAAAAGGTCAGATTTTGCTCAATTTCGCCATTTTTAATACAAGATTTTCTGCAACAGTATACTATTATTAATAGTAAGAATAAGTTACCACTACTGTCAGGAATGCGGGATAGAAAGTTGATTATATTCCAAAAAATATCACTCCACACCATAATAATAAAATTATTGATAGATTTATTCTTTTATATTGAAAATTGGTTAGGTAAATAACTCACACATTTAATGTACAAAAACTATTTATTTATACGTTTAGAGTGTGATGTGCGAATTGGAAGCGATTTTTGGAAGGGACGAGGTATAGTGGAGAAAAGAGAAATTAGAAAATTGGCAAGTAGGTAAAGGATTAAGAGCTATGCAAAAGAATTAGCATCCTATTTGGGTTTTTAGATCAATATACATACATTTATGGATTTTAGAAACTCTTGGGATTTTATTGTATTAATCTAAATAGTGGAGAGTAATACTAATTAGTTTGATCATTGAGAAGCGTATAATTTTGATCATTCTTGTATCTTGAAATCTCCAAGGACTCAAAAATTACCTTACACCCTTCTAAGCAGTATGCAAAATTTTAGAATTTCTAATATCGGGAAAGATGTGGTTTGTTTCTAAAATACGGTTTACCAAGTGATAAAAAACTCAATATTGTTTTATTTTCGCTCATAGTGATCATAAATTGCCACAAAATAATAGCCTGTGCTATATTGTACGTGGCACTAGATATTTTACAAATTATAAAAAATATTCTGTGAACGCAATATCACCTCCTTTTACTAGATTATTTTATTTATAATTGATCGGTTTTTTAACCTTAACAATTAAAATTTGAAGCTTAAATACATAATGAAGATATGAAATTAATGACTATTGATTTTATATCCTTGACCTATCGCAGTATTTATTTTACGCATCAACATGTTTCATTACTTATTTCTTCTCCATAAAAATATTTATTCCAGTATATCAAAAATAGAACAGCTACTAGAGATATCTTATAATTTCCTGAAAATTACTGATTGCATCAAAAGAAATTACGTTCATTTAATTATCTTACTTTCACAAGACTCTTTGATTCAATCTCCGCAAAACATTTCTAGAAATTTATTAAACTACTTATTTTTCCAGGAAATACTTATTTCCCTTGAAACAGAATTTTCATTATCAACTAATTAACTTTTCTTAGAAATAAAATTTTTAACTTAAATTGAATCTTCAATTATTAAAAAAAAACTTTTCTAAAATAAATTAAAATTGAATTTATTTTGAAAATTTTTTACTTTATTTTTTGTTCTTCCATTTGAATAATTAAATAATGTTTTAATCCTTTTAGTCAAAATTATATAAAATCTTCTTATTTAAGCAAAAGGCTGTGAAATGAAAGTTTAATCTGCTAAGAGTTTTGATACCATCTCAAGTTTATCATCTTATTGTTAATGTATAGGTTTTCCCGCAACATCCCTAATTTCATTAATTTTCTGTGGTTGATAATCTCAGTTACAAATGCGTTCACTTTGTAGTTTCAATGCTTCCTTACATATAAAATTAAAATGTCCTATATTACATCAAAATTTAATCAAAATCAATTGGGTGTTAATTTCAAATTGAATTAATATCAGATTATGACAAGCTAAATGCTTGTACTAGATACTTTGCGTAAACCGTAAATCGACAAAATAAACCCCTGAAATGGTAGGCAAGTCATCATGAGGGCAGTGCATGAATCGGAAACATGTAAATTTGGTTAAATCTGCATAAAACAAATCCAATTAACGCACAGAGTCCGAATGCTTGCAGAATGTCTACACCTAGATACGTGCCACGTTTCGTCCTTATGGCTAATATTAGTGACATGCCATATAAACTTGCATTGTTTTGGCATGGAATGCCCCTGTAACGATAGCTTACACTTTTACATCAACTACAAAGTAGCTGTTGTTATCCCTTAATAAAATAGTTGATAACAGTTCAAAAACATTTAGAATTTTTTAAATATCCTGCCAAGCACCAAGTAGGATAGTCGAGGCAATATAGAAAAATATATTAAAAAAGACAGGAATTCTTTGGGACAGCACGAATTTTACTGAAACTTTGGACAAATTGTATATTATAATAATAATAATTCTATTTTATTTATGTTTATTTTTCACTACGTTTTATATTCTTTTAATTTATTGTAATAGGAGGAACTAGAAGCATTAAAAACTCGATTAAGGTTGTCAATCCTAAATATATTTCTAATCGTTCAATTGTACAGAAATTATTAACCCTGAATTCCATTATCCACAATTATTCTTAATTAATGAACATAAAGTATATTGCTTTTTAATATTCCTTACAATTTTCTAAATGCATTTCGTTTTGTTTCTAAAAATATTTTAACCATTACGAGGCAACCTACTGAATTAAACAATCCATAAAACAATAACTTTTCACATCATCCATCCATCATTCTGTCAGCTCAGTTTCAAAACTAATCGCTTAAGAATGCAGGGCAAATTTTAAACTTCATTACATATTCAGCTTTCGGTATTCAAAACGTTTGCCCGAACATATTTTTAGAAAAGCGAATGTATGTATGTGCAACCAGGCAGAAATATTTTTTGTGATTTGTAGAATGCAAGTAAAATTATATGAAACTGAATGAAATATTTTGTACAATTCAAATAAAAATACGTAACTTTTACATTATATTTAGCTATCACTCAGTTTTTTTTAATATTTAAGGTTTATTCCGAATGTTATATTGTTTTATATTTTGTTTAGTAGTAATGCCTTAATTATCACAATTTATTACAACAAATAAATATTATTAGCATCAATAGATGAAATCGTGCAGAAGAAGTAGTGTTGACGAGATTTTTTAGAACAAAACTGATACAAACGTCATTTTGGAAAGTTTAAGACATACCACATAAACTAAATGCATTAATCTTTATGATTGTTCAAAGTAGTCAACTTCATGCATTGACGAATTTTAAATGCACTATTCTATAAAACATTACTCATTTTCCAAAGTAGTGTTAAAAAAATTCATATTCTAATGCATTTCTCTAGAGGTTAAAATTCCAAGATCAAGTAGGAATATTATGTATTCAACTGAAACAACTCAATCTGATTTTTCTTTCAAGGATCTTTGCGGAGCAAATAATAAGAATAAGTGCTTAATAGTTAAAACAACATTAGGCACAATATATTTATTAGAGGATTCTTCCAATAACCAATAATTTATCATACAACCTCTGCTCCCCACTGTTATCTTTTGAAAGAAAAAATATACTACTTTGTGACGTCAAATAGCACTACCATCTTAAAAATATCAAATGGAAAGGGAGGGGGAACTTGTGATAGCTCTTTTGGAAGGTATTTCGATTCTCTATTCAATGTTTTTTAAATTTTCCGTTTAACGGTTACTAAGTAATTTGAATTTTCTAACTAATAAATTTTCTTGTCGCCCTAGGCTGCTACCTACGTATTTTTTAATTTTTTTTTTTTTATTATCTACTCGTACAACCTTTGCACCAATAGTCGCAGGTCTGTCAACAATTGCACGAAATTTATTTGGTGCAATTTTACTTATTACAGCAGAGCATATGTGCATTATGATTCTGGTGGAAAACCGACAGTTAATGCCACCGTAATGCCAGACCGATTTCCCATAGATACTTTCCAATTGTCATGTGGTCGGCCAAGAATACTATGGTTATTTTCATCTGTGTTCTACTTAATTTCAGTAGTTTATCTGCTCGATTAGAACAAGGTCTCTTTTTTGTGGCTTTACTGTGATTTAAGCCTGGCCAATTTAGCAAGAATTCTTTTGCTTGTTGCGAGTTCACTCGCTGACTAGTAAATGACTCGACTTTATCGGGTTACCTAAGACAGGTTCTAGTCCTATAAATGACATAGATGCACCTTGCAGTCTCAGCATTTTCATTGCCCTCAATGTTGCAGAGACCTGACATCCAGACAAGAGTGACCAAGTTCTACCTTGATAGGTCAGTGAGTGTATCAGAACATTTCATTACAAGTTTCGATGAAGTTTTTTGTTCTGAAGGGTCTCTTAAGCTGTTTGGCTGTGAAACATAGTATAGATTCGCCTGGACTTACACGCCCTCTATATGTTGTTTTCTCGCATTGCGCAATTACTAACATTTCATATGGGAACATTGATGCATAATTGCTCAGTGAAGAGCAAAACCTATTTTCATATTTTTGCTGAAGATGTATTATTTCATAATGTCGGTTATAGTGCCGAATGAAATTAAGATATGGACGTTCGATACCACGAGATATTCGATGCCGATACTCGATATTGGTATCGAAAGAAATATTCGATATCTATAGAGTATCGAAACAAAAGTATCGATACTCGGGGGTATCGTATCAAATGAGTATTTACTCTATTACGGTTTTTCTCTATCTATAGAGCCTGAGCAAAAAAGTTGATACTTGGGGTCTTCTAATCACTTTTTTGTGTTGTTTATCCAATTATCGTAATTTTCGCTTTCCATCTAATTGAAATAATTATCCTTATGAACGAAACAAAGAATTTCACCCAAGGTAAAAACAAACACTGAAATAATCTTTTCTGCTTAGAGTCTCTATGAGGAAAGTAGGCTGCTAGATCCATGTTTTTTAAATAAATGCGATATTGATATCTCCTGATTCAGCACATTCTAGCGGACCCAATGAAATGTTTAAAACCTTCAGACTTCATCTAAATCCTATTTATTTTCATTATTAAAAGTAGGTGGTCATTTCAAAAATCGGTTAATTGCTTCACATGAGTGAAACAAAACGGACAAATCCTATAATTATAGTTCAAAGTGGAAGTATTTGTTTCGTTACCGACTTAAATACTCGATACCATACTCAATATTGATACAAAAACACTTGGTATCGAAACAAAATATTCGATACCGTACTGATATCGATAACATCGGTACAACCATAATAATTGAAGGATCAAAAGGATTTAAAAATGTTCAAAATATGCAATTAATACAATTATACTGTATGAATTGTGCTTCAAAATATTTTAACATCTGCCTTTGTTGTATTGTAATTTTTTTAAATTTTAATTAAAATGAAATCCAGAACGATTTGAGTAACTGGAATTTAAATGAAAACACAAAGTAATTAAATTGTATCCAATTCACGATTTCTGAATTATTTCATTTTCATCCCAGCAAATACATATTCATGGAATAGGGCTCAGTCTACCACTTGTATAATAAGGGATTTCCATTTCAAATTAAAAATTAAATACAATCAAAATCTCTTTATTAACATTTAAATGTATGTAATCAACGACAGAATTTAAAATAATATATTATTCATAGTCTGCTGTATGTCATTAATTTTATAAAATATGAGACCTAATATTATTAAATATAAATGTGTAATATCCGAATTAAAGTAAATGTGTGAAATGGTTGAATAATTAATTGATGAATTCTCAGTTAAACTATCTTATAGAAGTTATGTAATAGAGTGGGGTAATACTTCGATCGGTTGATGAAAATTGTTATTTCTGCAACTAAGCGCCCTCTGTAAATGAGGGTTGAAAATATAACTGTACTTTTAGCAGATTTCTACAGAAATATTTCCTTAACTTAATCAATATTTTCATACCGGGAAATTCGAATGAACTTTTTTAAATGAATTCATAATTATTTTACTGGTACAACGTATCATTACCAGAAATGAAAATCTGACTTAACGCTAATTATTAAATTTAATTGGTGTGTGATTTGAATATTGATATTTGAAATAATTGAGATTTTGTAGCAGGACTCTCTGTACATTCTTGATAAACAGAGTATTCGTTTATAAATGGTTTTAAAATACATTGTTCCCGCTCTAATTCAAAGCATAAATTATATTTACATTTTTGTATCTAATGATTGAACTACACCAAATATTATAAAAAAAAATCAACAACAAAAAAAAATAATAATAATGAAATATTAATTAAAAGAACTATATTGAGAAATCATACTAATGAATGTTTATTCTTACAATGTTTTTAACATATTTAAAAAGTTGGAGGAAAAGGAATTCGTATAATCAAAATTAAATTCCTTTAAAAAAAAATTCCACAAGGCAATTATCCGCCTGTATTATTCCCGGAAAATTCGCCAAGAAAGATAAAACTGCGGGTCATCATTCCTATCGCAACCGATCGAATGCAAAAAACTCTCATATCCAACAAACTGGTAGTAGTTGAGAAATAACACAGGTCCGACATTCCACAGTGGATTTCATAATGCTGTTATCTTAGAAAATGGAAATTGAAGTTGTACATAAATGACGTGGAGCACCATGATTACACATATTTACATATTTGGAAGCCGGTATTCATGTGTGGTCATAGTTTAAAAATTTAGAGTAGGTCCTAATCAATTTTCCAAACAATCAATCTAATGCCGACTTGACATTATAATATCATGACTCTAGTGGCAACGCCGGCTATCTCAATTTATTGGTGAAAATATTTTTAATTCTGGTGGATATCAAATTTCTCGCGGAATCGTTCTTTTAACTCAGCTGAGAGATCAAGGTAGTGGCAAATTAAATTCACTTCACATTCTTTAAAAAGAAGAAGAAGAAAGACCACGGAAATTAATTCACCAAGAATTTAGAATGTATCAGAAGAAATATACACGCAGCAAGAAGGAAAATGCAACCGAAATTACCGACAAACCAGGATGAAGTATTTGATGTAATAGTAAGTCAAGAATTTATCACGAACAAAGATGATAATTTCATTTTACGGATAGATAAAAATTCAAAAATAATAATATTTGGTTGTTACACAAATTTACATTTTTTGTGTACCGCGAAAACTGTATATATGGACCGTACATTTCAGTATGCAGACAAATTTTTTACTATACATAGTTACATGAATGGACATAGGCTAAACCTGGTATCGTAAAATAATACAGCTAAGGCTATCTGATGAATATAAAAATAGAAATTCTCTAATAGGAAGTTATTTAAAAATTCATTTTGGATTACCATTTTTAGAGCACGACGAAGCTTCCAACATATTTTTTTCAGAATTGCACTTTTTATTACCAAAGGACACAAGGGTAATTGAATTTAGAAATTATTTATAAAATAATTATTTTAAATAAATTAATAATAAAAAATATTAAAAATATGTTTTTAATCTCTATATAAGCTTTTTTCAAAAGCATTACAAATCAAATAAATTGATTTACCCAAAAAAAACTTTTCGGCCAATATTATGGGATTTTGAAAAGATTTGATATCACACAACACTAACAGAATAGACCTTACGGGTCTCATCAGTAGAGAGAGAAATTAAAAAATTGAAAATCAAAATATTAATATTAGAAAAACGAAAAATTATTAAAAGACACAAATTGATACGAATTAAAATCTAAATTTAAACTTCCCCTTGCAAATACACACAAATGAAATTTATCTGTACCTGCATAGAGTTTTATAGCAAATTTTGAACCCTCTAATTAGTTTTGTGTGACGTCAAGTTCCTCGAATTTTGTTATTGAAACTTATCATTTTAAACAAATTAAAAGTAATCTTGCATATTTTCAATTTTTTTCATTTGGTTTATTTTACGGACTATTTCAGAAAAAATATTTTATAAATGATACATTTTAATTATCATTTATAAAAAAAATTGGCGCTTATTCGACTTTCCGAATGCATGTGCCAATTTAGTTGCTCTAATGCTCGCGGATAAATAAATAAAATAAAAAGTATTATTACTAAACGTACTTTCTAAAACTGCAAAATGAGCTATAAACTGATGTTATTTCCACAAAACCGGAAGCAGGATTTTTCTTAAAATCGTTAACGATATCTATTTGTGCTCTCAATAAGTTATACACAGATGCACATACACACACGTCACATAATATCGATAAGGCAAAGAAGTCGATTTTTATAACAATAACAATATCATACTTATATATGAGTATTTGTAAAGTGAAAAAGTTATGTGATAATAATATGTTATATTGTTGAAGAAATTGCATTCCTAATAAACCTGATAATGATAAATAGTTCAACGGTAATTTTGAGGAAGTAATTATAAACATTAATAGAACATATGTGGTGTCTGGTCATCAGCAAAATAATTTGTGTTGGATGTCGAATCACAGACTTCGCATTCATGCTTTATTGAAACATCAACTATTCGTTGCATGAATTTGCATGAAAATTAAGTTGTAAGCGGATTATGAGGTGCAATACTGATATAACATAAAATTTGGGTCTGCATATTTTAAGGGACGTCTGTTGCAGCACATGATATGATGTACGTTTAGTGGTTTCTGGTGCATATGAATGCATGCTGAAAATGTGAATTCCAGTAAAAAGGAATGTAGACACGTGCATTATAGTCCAGTTGCTGCGCGCCCACACACACACACACACACACCCACACGCGCACACGCGCACACGCGCACACGTACACACGCACACACGCACACATGCACACGCACATACGCACACACGCACACACACACACACACACACACAATTTTAATCCTTTGATTGAAATTTTTGTAGTAAACTTCGCGAACATACTTTCAACAATTGTCATCCTTTTGGATGCGATAGAAATTACTTTAATGAGTTTGCAAATGCAGCTACTCCTCATCTAATTATTCTGTGCAACGAAAACCTAGAAATGTTCGTATACCACAGAACCGAGATTAAATTAGTTTGAAGTTTATTAATTTAGTATTTATTAGAAATTTATTATTTAGTAGCTCAAACATCTTATAACCTCCAGTAGTTTTAATAAGTAAGATCCCTAATTAAAACTACAATTTTATCAAACCACTATAATAAAATTTATAACTTCAGAAAAAACTACATTACACAGTCCTCTCTCTACCGTGATCTAAGTTTTCCCAAACTCTAATACGATTAATACACTCAAATTTCCAATAAAGCTTAACTTACTTATATTTACTTTTTGTATAAAGTAGTTCTTCAATTTTTTTTTAGTATAATACATACAGATATTTCCTATTTTAAAGTAAAATATTATTAATATTTTATATGTATGCTTGTAATTTTCATGAAAATTCAATCTTTAGATTTGATCCTCTCTTATTATTCGTAAGAAGCGCATAACGATGAAGACATGTTCTTATATCACGAATACAAATCTCGACAATACAAACTGATTGTATCTTGTTTAATCTCTTATAAAATGCGAACCTCATTAGGGGAACATTATCTGCACTTTTATAATAAAATTGATAAAATCGTCTTTTTATAAAACACGTACTAAAATACAGGTTGCTTTTATATCTCTGACCATTAAAAAATTTTGAATTTCCACTCGAGATAGGAATTTGAAAGTTTACAAGTACGCTGGCCGGTTCCAATTTTTAATTCGGGACTAGTTTGCGAGCCGAAAAAAAAATTATTTCGACACCAAAGTAGAAAAAATATTTTATTTCAATCCATTCTCATTGAACACATGTTAACGCAACATTTTTCAAAATTTTTTAATGACCGTGAAAAAAGTCATCCGGCATATTGCACAATTTTGTAAGTAAAAGATTTTGCAAATTTGATAAATCTTTACCTTATTTACTTTATAAATCATTACGTTATTTACAAATTAAAACAAAATTTTCAAAATGCCTTATTCAATCTTTATTGAATATTAATTAAAGGACAAATAAAAATATTTACATTCTGAAATTAATTTAAAAAGTCAATAGCCATCTATATTAGAACATTCTGACAGAACAAATTTTATATTGGATTATTCGATAACACACTATCTACAATTGGAATTTATTGGACAGAACATTCTTACATTTATTAAATTAAGTGTGAAGAGGGACTAACAATGAACTACACGAATAGAACATAATACCCAAAATAATCAAATAAAAACAATAACATGATTAGAAATTTCAAACTTAATTACTGCCAGAAGTCATATAAATCGATCCGCTCCAAGTTTATTAATTAAACTCAAAAGAAAACGAGATATCTAGCACAAATATATAAAGTGAAGTGAAGTGCAGGTGATTGCTTCTTTTGTTTTGTAAAGATACCTGAAAGCAACAGTGAGCTATCTATATTTTTCAACAAACAAATTAATGAACAAAATAAAATTTTTGAAAATACATATTGTAAAGTAAAATTAGTAAAAATAAAATAAAAAGTTCATTCAGATATTTGATTCTCATGTACGAGTACAAAAAAACATTTCGATGATTATTTTATCTTCTTTTTTGCTTTCAGGTATGAATTATTAATTTTTTCAATGTAGTTAACAGCTATTTGTAACATTAGGCTTGAAACTGTACTTTTGCAAGTGCGATTATGAATTGTAAATAAGTAAATAATTTTAAGGTATAACTAATCATAAAAACAAATTATGCTATTGCAATATTTATTGACAATATAAGGAGGGCGCGCATTTTCGCTGTTGATATAATTTACATAATTGCAAATTATTCCATTAAAAATATTTAAATGACGAAATCATTCAACTCCTCCCCTCTTAGATGAGAAGTTTTGGCCGATTTTTCTATCGCAATCTTCGAACTTTTGGTTTTGGGTTGATGGTATCTTCGGATGACCATACCGTAGCCGCATATTCCGATGGTTATGTACAATGCGGATATGGCTTGTATTTTGTGATATTAATTTTAACATTCTATTCAATTTTGAGGTTCCTGATCTTTTGCTCTTATCTAATAAATTTATTTACATTTATTGTACTAAATTAATTTTATGAAATTTATTTGTTTTACATCCTTATATAGTTTTCTTTTTCGAAATGTGCGGTCCAACCATTTTCAGAAGATAATCGAAGTCGACTGGATTCATCCGAATAAAATTTAGGAATCCCATTCCGTCCTCCAATCTCAGTGTATCAAGAATATCGTGCCCATGCTGATTCGGATCCTTGAATATCCCACGAATCCTCCAACGTGGTGGCCCTTTGTCCGCCCTTTTTTACTCCTTGCAACAATGTAAAGTGCTACTGCAATCCCCGAGAGCGCTACCTCGTTCAACATAGCTCTGAATCAAACTAAATGCGGACACGATTTCCAGAGCGACAATGTTGCGGGACAAAGACTCTGCGACATGTATCTGAGAGTCTACGACAAAGAGTACGATCAAAGAGTCCTAGTGCGTACTAGGCTGTATGTATACATGTCGTAATAGTTTTTTCAGAAAGCCGATAAACCATTCAAAATCAAACACACCATCGACCTCTAGCACTAGCCTTACGCAGACTAAACCTACATCTCATCCACGTAAATAACGCAGGAAGTGAAATTGCTTCATCATAGACATAAGTTATAATAATACTCATAGAATTATTCATAATCAGCAAAATTTTCTAAAAATCTTCTAAAGAAGGGTTGCAATTCATAAACGAGAAAATTTTGGAATGGAATGTTGTTAGAGACATCATAACACCGCCGAATTCAAAAAGCCAGCATAAAGTGGCGAGCAAAAGGAGAAGCTGAACCAGTCCAAGTAGAAATGAAAAATATGTAAAACTTTAGCAGCTACATATTTGTACTAATCTTCATTTGTGCAAGGTTAATAGTTTTTATTTTAAAAAAAGCTATCTGCTGCTATAATTCCAGTTACTTTGTAGTTTTCTATCTTTTCATACTATCGATTTTCATGGCGAATCGATCAAGAAAAATCTGCAGTCATTACTGTTGTATCGTCTTTGTATGTGTCATATTCATCTGATACAGCCCCAAGATTTTTTGGAAAGACACATTGCATATATCTATAAGCAGAAAGAAATTTTTGCAAAAATAAAAAAAAAATAAATTTAGGTAATTTTTCTCGATAAATGTTAGTTCATTAGCAAAGTAAATTGTCACTTGTAATAATTTAATTAGTGTATTTTAAATTAATTAATGTAAAATAAACTGCCTCCATTTGGTATTGTTATGAGAATAAATAAGAGAAGAGAGGAATAAGTGGTCTTGAAAGTTCACCGGAAACTATCACAGGTCTTGATTTGTGAATTCTTAAAAGTCTTTCATAAATTATATGCGGAACTTGTGCAGACTTACAATATAAAAAAAAATTAAATATGCATTACGCATACGTGAAGAGTTGGAGACGAAATTTTTGATGATGAAAAATGTAAGGGATAATGTGGTCTGTATATTTGTAGAAAAGCTTCTTGGAAAGTTTTGCGACGTTTTATTTTGTAGAGAGAACCGGCTTGAATGCTGCATTATATTTTGATTTCCTTCCAAGTATATAAAGGGTGCGGTTGCAGGAAAAATTAGAGCACGCATATGAGGAAAGGCGATAACGGTTTATGGATAGATGTATTCCATCTTAAAAAATTTTATTGTCAACAAAAGAAAATTTTATTTTATTCGAACAAATATAACTTTATTAAATGAAAGTATATAAATAAATATTTGGATTATAAATAGACTTACTTATTTACAAATATTACAATCTGAACAATTAATCAATTATATGTAAAAAATATTTAATACAAAAAATAGGCAAAAAGAAAAAAAATGTTCCATAAAACTAAATAAAAAGATTTGATTCTTATGTCACTTAAAAGGAGATAATGGTAAGACATTACCTGCAGGGTCCATGTTCGGTGGTTGAGATGAAACAATATGAGTGAGATATTGTATGATGGAAGATTGAAAACATGAAAAGCATGCCAGAAGGGGTTAGAAACTGTCGAGATGTGAATGTTTGGAGTGGATATTGAGTTACGCTAAGTAAGCCGGAAATAATGTAATGAAGCAAGCAGAGGGAAAACGAGGCTGCCTCATGTTTGCCTCTGCCTCAGATGTGTTACCAGCTTAAAACTCACACATGACTTTTTATAATACTTGTGTTTCAAATATCTATTTTACACTTTTTATTAATTTACATGTTCCACGTCTGTATTATAAACAAATGCTTTAAACCAGGGGTTGGCAATTGGAGGACCGCGGTCTGGATCCGCACCGCGAAGGATATAATTCCGGATGGCATAAAGTTGTTTTTATTAAAAAATTGTTTTAATTTTTCTTGTCCTTGACTCTCGGTTGAAACTTTTTTGTTCGCCCAGACCCCCACTTCAAACTAATTGGCGACCATGCTGTAAATCATGAAATTTTGGGGTCTCTTAAGACCAAACTATACCGCTACAGAGCTGTACACGCAATTTCATGATTTAGATCATTTGCTCTTAATATAAGTGTGGAAGGTGGAAATAGGTAAAAACCTTTATTTCTAAAACTTGCAAAATATGGGTGTAAGAAAGCTAATTGTGGTCTTTTTACACTCTGATTCACAATTTAACCGATGAAATTTTGTATTTATATAAAATTCATTTTCTGTATTGAAGTGCGGGATATGAATATTGCTACAATATATTGATTAAGTTATTTGAAATTTTGACATCTTAACCTTTGATATTTTTTATAGAGGTTGATATTTGGTATTTCATAATTTTTCATGTGCATATTTTCATGATCCACATTTTTTACATTTTTACGTTTTAACATTTCACATTTGTTTTATTCTTCTTTTATCTTAAAAGGTGTTACTTATATCACTTAAATGTTATATGCGCCGATTCTTTTTTCAATTTTATTTTGGCAATGATCCTTACCATATTCTCAGCTGATTATTTTTTCTACAAATATATGCAACCAAATGAAAATCGTAATCGGTTAAGTAATTTTCTACATTCATTATAGTCGCAGATGAAACGTTATAATGTGATTGTGAAATCAATTCTGTTTTCAAGTTTAATTGTCCCGAATGGAGTATTTAATTATTATTTCAAATAATACTCATCCCCTTCGCGTTAATTAAATTAGTTCACTACCGAAGAACAAATCAATTAAAATAATGTGGTAGGATGAAAATGCGCTCTCATAAATAATGCAATTGTGTGATAATGATATTTTAATTCACTATTCAATAAAATATTCATGTTAACGGTTTTACCTTTTTCCAAACCCATTTAGAATGGAATTTCCATTTTCTCTCGGCTTATTCTATTCTACTTAATATTCCAGACATGAATCTCATCAAGATTTCAAATTATGCGAAATTAGATTTGTCACATTTATAAGATAGACGCACGTTAGAATCGATCACGAAATTAATAAATAAATTCGAACATTTATTTTATTTATTGAATAAAAAAATAGGATGGGTAAAATGAATTGATAAATCTCCAAATAAACCGTGCGGCCTTTTGATTAAATTAGTCAGGTCATTTATTTCTATCACATCGAAGAGAAAAAAGGAGAGTTTTACTGGAAAACACGACTAATGCATCCTTGATTCTACCTGAACCTTCGATACAAAGATTAACAGTGCACTGCTGTGATTTAAAGCTCCAGAGGATATCACCCACTTAATTTCGGAAACAATTGTTGGGGCAAATAGGATCGCAATTGTACAAGATTTATAATAATTTACGTTTCCGTACGTTAAAATGGGAAAGATGTGTTTCACTAGGGAATGGCCATTTAATTAATAAACATGTCATTTTATTCTCAAAGGGTTCAATTTAATTACTAGTTCATTATGAAAATGGTACAAAGCTTATTTTTACTGTATTATCTAAAATTAATTTCATTAATTTTTCCAAACAAAATAAAGAAGATATAAAATAATATTGGAAATCCTAAAAATTTAAAAAAATGTTTAATTGTGGTTTAAATAGATTTAATTTAAAACCTATTTAAGGTTTAATAAATGGTACCGAATTTTGATACTTGATCTCAAAAGGATGGCTATCAGAAAAATGCACCAAATATATTTATTATTTTAGTAAATGTGTACAAACAAAAAAAATGTAACACATTTGTACTTCTTCCATACTTGGAAAGAGAAAATATAAAACATAATATAATTGTGATAAAAATACAGAAGTGAAAGTAAAAAATAAATGATCAGTTTTTTAACATCGAAAGCATGTCAAAACGACAAATTATGAAAATGTTAAATTTCATGTATTAAATATGATATGTTAAATATGAAAATATCAAGTTGTAAATGCCAAATTTTCAAAATAGATACGGCCCATTTCGGATATGGGGTAAGATCGGTCAGTTAGTTTTTATGACATATGATGCTATTAAACAATATATAACAACCTATAATAGGCATAATCACCTCGTGCCCGCACTCATTGTGTCTGGGGGGATGTTTGGCCATTCGGATTGGTCTGGCAGTTTGTAAAAAGTGGCAAAATAGTACCCCAAATAACATATATTAAATTCTGCCTTGATACTGACATAGTTTACCTGTTTTTGTGCGAGCTTTGATGTGTATGGCAGAAGTTAGGATCCACGGAAACTGTCTGTCTGGAAATAATGGCTATTGGTTAATAATTATGTTCCATGAAACATATATAAAAATCAGCTCTGATACTTTAACGTAGAGAGCAAGGTTTTTATGTACCTGTCGCCCTGTTTACCTGTAAAAGGGCCCAGTATTCGAAGTAGCGAATGTGCATGCGTTCTTAACAACTACGCGCACTATCGTTTCACCAAATTTCAGTTTTGATAAAATGACATAGGTCTAGCGGGCCTGGGATCTTACTCGATCATCCGTATTCATACAGCCGTATTCATAATCGCAACTTAAGCGAGTGCTTGGGAATCACTCACGTAAGTTCGACTTACACATTTAAGTGA
>JAODAH020029237.1:0-15328 GCA_027574865.2 Coproporus ventriculus
AAGCGGAAGGTCGTGAATTCGAGACTCGCCGGGATTGGATTTTTTATCTTGGACCTGTACAACGTGTTCGCCTGATTAAATAAAAATATAAAATACAATTTATAATACAAGGTTATGTTATCCGTCAACCGACTTGAAGAGAATTGAAGAAAAATAAGAGGATAACTCGGAAACAGTGGAAAAATCTATTGCTTAATAAATTTAAGTATTTCTATACAAAATTCTAAATATTTTGAAATATATAAAAAAAAATATGCGTGTTAACCGCGAATTGTATATTAAAATATTTATCTTAACAACTTCGCGCGCCATTTTTTTTTCTCATAAAAATTTAATTAAAATTTAATAAACTTCGTTAAGCAATTAGAAAAAAAAAGAACAACCAGCAGTTAATCAAATACCTTCGAACAGATCTAAACCGGTGCAATCTAAATATGGCGATGACTAATTCTAAGCTGCGGGTGCAAATTATTAAATTTTTTCGCATGTGAGGACCAAGAACCGATCCTCGCAATATTATTACAGTAATCGGACGAAGAGGACACCCGTCGGCGATAATTTTATCGCGTTATGTGATTTTTTTTTTAAAATCACATCGCTATTTAATCGGTCAAGCAAAAGCGCGAAAAACGCGGTCGCATTATGCAAATTATTAAATATTTTAATTAAACAAAATGATACATGCAATTTGATATTATTAATTTCGTTAATGTGACAAGCGGGTATAGTTTTTAATTCTCGCTTTAAACATTTTCGATTTGTTGAAATTCTGATGGATACGGTGAAAGTCTTATCATCCAATTTATCAGTTTGATTTTGATAATTAAATTATTCCGCCATATATCAAATTTATACACGGTTTTTAGATTTTTTTTTCAATCAAAAGCAAAATGTTGATGTTTTTAATAGAAAATTTGATTTATTTTAATTATTTATATTTAATAATAATAATTGGCTACTATCAAATTGTAAGATAAATTGTAAGAGCGTACCGTGTATGGACTTCTAAGGGCCAGCGAATGTATGCAACCACCATGGCAGCCAACCTATTAAAAATCCATAAAAAATCCCTAGAAAATTATAACTAATTATAAACTACATCTAATTAAACGATCTTTTTTCAATAATTTTAATAATCAATACAATAATTCGATATATAAAATTAAATTTAGAATAAAAATGGTAAAAGTAAATTCCAATTAAAAATTGCTTGTTTACATTATTACCAACTTCAGTAAAAAAAATATAAAAAGAATCACACTATGTAATTTTTCATGATTTTTTAATTAAGGTCAGAAATTATATGGCAAAACTCCGACAATAATTAGCAAATTTGATTAATTAGTACCATTTAAAGGAGCTTGTCTTGTCTTCATCGACGTTCACACATACAGATATGCGAAATATAATTTATTTCGGTTAACTGTTTACGAGGCACAAAAAGAAAAAAATAATTTGCTCTAAATTCATCAGTTTGCAATCGCTTTGAATTAAGTGGTATGTCTGTATTAATAATCAACTTATATACGTACTCATTAATTATTTTTTTATTAGAAAAATAATAATAATTCTATCAAAAATATTTAATAATAATTTGTTTAATTAAAATCGATTTAAATTATTTTATAATTGATCGATTAAAGATATGTTTTATAATTTTCAAGTAAAATTTTTTAGATAAATGTGACATAACCTCCAAATTTAAATTTCACAATAAACAGAAGAGTTCTATATGACATTTTCACTTTTGACATTTACGCCTTTGACATTTCACAGTCCCACTTATGAAATTTTCACTTTTAACATTTGCACATTTGACATTTCACATTCACACCTTTAACATTTCCACTTTTGACATTGTCCATTTTTAAATTTTTCCATTTTTTCGGTTCCTTGAAAATTATTATTTTTATCTTTTCAATTTTTCAACTTGCAAAATTCGGTGAAACGTAAATTTGAAATTTACAATAAATAATTAAAGTGTATCGGGAGCATGAAATTTACTATGAATAAAATTAATAAATAAAAAGAATGAGATGAACAAATCAATTTAAATCGTCATCCTTAATTTGCATAACTCGTTAAATTCCATTCCATTCTACCAGCTGCTTTCCTTTCGAAATAAATTGTTAATTTCAAGAAAATTTTTCTATTAAAACAAAAAAAAAATAAAAAGAAATCTCAGTACTTATCTCAATAAATTATAATTTTATCCAATACAAATAGATATACCTGTTAAGTTTATGTATTTTATTTATTTATTTATTTTTTTCTTCTTTTTGTCAATTTGGGTGTGCCTCTTGAAACCTTGGCCTTGTTCATTTTAACTTTATAAGGTGTTCTACTAACCATGAATGTACCGATGTTTAGTATTCTAAATAAAATGTCCAATTCCGCTATTGTCTGATTTGCATTGTAATTATTGCGATTTTTTATTTTTTATATGTGATGGAAATTTGTTACAAAAGGTCAAGAATTTTACGTGCGTGTGTATTACATGTATGGCATTTAAATTTTAATATTATCATAAAGATACTCTTCATTTCAAATCATATAAACTGTTATAACTACTTAAAAAGAAAATGAGAAATTTTATATTTTATATTTCTGATAATATTTTTATTTTTATTAGATTATTATCTAAAATCTAAAATGACAATGCAAATTTGGAAGCGTCTGGAACTTTAATTTTACATTTTTACTATTTTATGAACGAATTATGATGATTTCGGTCAAAATTTTAACTTCTAATTTCCGTTAATCATCATTTTGCATCCATCATAACATAAATGAAGTTGGTCAGGATGTAAATATTGCGCTGTTGCCATTTTTTAACATACGGTTTTTAGCAACGATATTAAATTTGACATAACATCGCAATATTAATTACATCCATATTAATAACATTTGTACAGAATAGCACCACTAGTTTCTTTAATTAGATCTACGGTGTGTGGCAGACAGATGGATGTACATACAAATGTTTACAATAACCCACAATAATTAAATTAAATTGTCCAGTGTTTAACGATGCATTAAAATTGTCTTTCCATTTAATTATAAAAATTGTCATGATTCCTGATTGAAATGTTTAAATTATTCTCTTAATTACTTCAATTATTAATTTTAATGTGTTTTAAATTGGATCCGTATGAAAATGAAAAGAGGTCGTTATAATGCAATTAGTATTTATCATAACAAACCATAAATGTCATAACAATTTACCGAATTGCATAATTTAATTTTATGTTATTCTATTCCCAAACATAAATTTTCTATATAGTTGAAAATTATTTTTTTATTAACTCATAAATTATATTTATGGTGTTATTGTTAGTTTATATAAATAATTTAAAATGACATAAAATTATTATTGGATTAAGAATGTATCATGGCGGTAGAAAATATTTAACTAAAAAAAAATATAAAATATAAGAGAATTTAAAAAAAAAATGTACAAATTAAAAATTAATAAGAAGTCCCATAACTCAGAATGTATTAAGCAGAATTGGTGGATGGTTTCGTCTATCTTCTGCTACAAATCTCAATCTTAAAGAAAAATTTCCTATCAACGGATATACAACGCATTATAGAGCTTATTGAGGCATGCGCTAGGTTCAACAAAGAGATGAGGCATGCCCCATACACAATGTGTTGATTGATTATTGAAATTATTTTATTATAAATTATAATTTTATATAAAATTGAGTTATTTAAAAAATAAAAATTATTTTGAACATACTTATTTTATTATAAAATAAATTAAAATCACTTTTACATTTCTCAAAAATCTATTATCTAATTAATAGTACGGTATGTTTTGGATTAGATTTTTTTTTTAAATATTTTATTAATTGATCTTGGTAAAACCAACTAACCGTTCACTACACGGATTCAGCCGGTCGATCTTCGGGCCTCAATTAAACTCATAGATTGTTCCACTTTTTCGATAACTAAAAAAAAAAGACGCCAATTTTATAACGATATCATCACCGTACACTTATTAAATAACTCTTAAAGAGTCCACCCGGGGCCCCTAAGATCAACATTATGTCAGCCAGTTCTTTCATAAAATTCATTTTTAGGACATGTCACACATTCTTCAAACACAATTAAAAAACAGCAATGTAAACTTCACATTTCAGATTTTAAAACAATAAATTATTATTTTATTTTATTAATAAAAATAAAAAATGTTTCTTACAAATGAAAATAAATTTGCACAAATAAGATAAAATTATTTTAAATGTCAATAAATTGATAGTTTAATGTACAAATGTAATGATTATGTATACAAACAAGTAAATAAAACAACTATTGATATCTATGCAAATCCATTCTTGTCTCCAACCTTGTTACATTCGCCCACACTTTGATAAAGGAAATGAAATCATCCTCCGTATATAGGAAACAACCTATCAGTTTCCTATTAACATCCACACGATTCCAACATGTATTCAAAAAGTCTTTTCATATTAATTTTCTTAATTTTAATTGAAGTTGATTGCAAAAGAAAACGCCCCGAAGATAAAATCCAATGTCCTAAGGTGAAATCCATCAGGAATTTTGATTTGCAACAGGTAAAACGATTTAAAACAACAATTTTCGATTGATTTCTTTTGATTGTAGTTATTAGGAAGTTGGTATGTGATTGAATATTATGCGAGTTCAGAAGAAGCTTTGGCTTATCGATGCATGAGGGCGGAATTTGAAATGTCTGAACCGTTAATTGAAGTTACAATGAATTTCACATATAGTTTTACTGATGATCCATTAAATGAACAATTGATGGGGAATATTACATGGAATATACCTGATACTGATCTTCCAGCTCATTGGACTCATTCTGAAGATACATGTAAGTATTTCTTATTAAATATTACTGAAAGAAAATAATTTAAAAAGTACATTACGTGAAAGTTGCGGATGTGATAATTGATTATGCCATTAAATTACATCGCACGCTCTCTTCATTCATTTCTAGAATAAACATTTAATAGTCAAGTTTTTTTTTTTCGTCTGTTAATTTTCTTATTCAATCTCCTCGATGTCTACCGTAAACAGAACCAACAGATGCATACTTTCAAAAAAGAAATATCCATTCATGCTAGTTTAAATTATTAAGATTGTGCGCATTTTATTTGGCCTAATCAATAGATTTATTACGAAATATGGGAAGTAGTACCATGATCTTAAGAAAGAACCACAAGGTTCATGCTGTGAACGGACGATCTCGCCGTTTAAAAGTTATGAGTTATCTGGTTGGCCCCAAAAAATATTAAAACTATCTAATTTTCAAACTGTTTCGGTGTCCTCGATTTTTAACTAATTGATCCATACGATATAAATGTAATATAGATAGATACACACACATACGGGGTGTTCCAGATCACGTCCACACCGGACCCATTAAAATTTTTTTTATTGATTTGATTCATTCTCTATCTCTTCTTTCTTTTATTAAGATTTGCGGTTTTTAAAGGCCAAATCAAGGTCATATAAAATTTAACTTCCCGTCTTTTCTTAAATTAATTAGTTAAAAGTGTTAATAAATATTCTTTACTCCTTGTTGTTAATGTATGCCAACCTATAAAAATAAAATGAATCCCGTAATCATTTAAATTTAATTTAAAATGTTAGCAGAGCGAAGTTCGATTTGGTAATGCTCTTAAGCTTCTTTAACTGTTTAAATCAAAAATTTTTTAAATATAAAATCTTCTTTTTCTTTTTCAGATGAAGGAATTTACAACACATACGTTATTGATTCTGATTATACATCTTGGGCTTTACTTTTACACTGTGCAGAAAAATCTAAAAGTCCCCGGTACTTATCAAGCTTTATCATGAGTCGTGAACCAAAACTTGGAATTAATGTTATCTCTTATCTACGCGATAAACTTCCACGTTATGATATTGATCTTCAATACATGTTTGAAATGAGCCAAAATGATTGCGATATACCACAAGCTGGAATTGAAATACCCCCATCTTTATTAGCACAAAGAACAACGATTAATTCAAGAAGGCACCCTATGAAACATCAACATCCAAATGAATAATTTTTCTTCTTTTTTTTTTGAATCATCAATATTCATAAGAGGAAATCGAGAACGCTCAATTTATTTTATTCAGATGATATATGATATAATGTAAAAGATGACCTCGATGACCTTGTGCAGGTGTTATTAATAAAATAGATAAAAGCTACAAAAGAAATTTCACAATGATTCACATGACATATGGATTTTTAATCATAAAATTAATAGGTCGTGCATAATCCATTATATATTAACATTTTTAAAAGATACATTTAGATTTTAATATAGGCAACTTCATAATCACTTTTGTAAATTGTACATCTATCTACTTTATAATAATTAAACATATTCCATTCCAATTTCGTAATTTCTTAAACTTTCAAGTATATGATTGTATAAATAATTAGTAGAAAAACCAATTAAATTATTACAAATAAACAAATCACATAAATTATGCTTGATAAAGTAGATATGCAAATAAAAATTGATTTTTTTTTTAATGAATATTCTTACGCCGGTTTATATTGTTCGAAATTGTTTCGTGAAGCAATTTTCTCATAGTACATCACAGCCAAATTATTCATTATCGATCTCCTATCATTTTCTTAATTTCTGTTTTCTCTCTATAATTTTTTTTTTCTTATTTTTTAATTTATACGTTTTTTTAAGTATTTCCTCTATTTTCAATTTCGTTTTAATAATGCTCTTAACCATTCTCAACTGGTTTAATTTTATATAAATTTAAAAAATATAGTGGTTACTGTAAATATATCAATAATAAGGTCATATTTTGTAAACAAAATCATCCTAGAAATATTTAACGCAACAATCGTCTCTTCTAAATAATTTGAAACATGTAATACCTGAACTAATTATGAGATTTGTTTGCCAAGGCAATGTTATACTCAGAACATGAGTAAAACATTATATTTAGATCAACCCGTCTCAGAGTAATTAAAATTTATATTTACATTTCTTTTATTAACACCTGGAAACTAATAATTAAAATATAATAAATTTTTTTAGAAACAAAATCTATTCGATATAAATTTCCTTGATTTTAAAATATTCCCCTATGTATAAAAATATACATTTAAGGCGTGACGTGTATTCGTACACCTACGAATTGCTACTGATGGAATTATGAGATGAGAATTTCCGAACATTTCGTACCGATGCCAGTTTCTGACTGCGATTTGTGAAAAGCGGCGCCGAATTTTATAAACGATATTATCAGGTAATACATTGTTAATAAATTTTAAAAACAATCCATTGTTCCAAGAAATTATTGTGACTAAAATATGTGTTCTTGAAATAACATGTGCAAAAAAAAAATAATTAAGATTAAGTTATAATTTAATTAAATTGGATAAGAAGATTCTTGAAACTAAAACATGAAATAGTAATAAATAATTTTTTAAAATAGAAAAATTTGAAACATGATATAAACAATGTTTTACAATAAACTAAAAGAAACTAAACAATATAACTTAATATATGCCATCTAATTTTGATTTATAATCAACAACTTTAGTATTTTTTTCTTCATTTGTAACAATTGCAACTTTTTAAAAGGAAAATGTTTGATAGTTATTACGTTGAATGTTACGATTAATTTTTGCCAAGTGCATTAAATTATTTTTGGCTTAAATCTACGGATTTATTAATTTATTTTCAGAATGAAATACACACAAAATGGATAATAAGTTACCACCAAATGTTATAATTTCATAATAAAATTTAACTTAGATTTCATTCCAAAAAATTTAGAAATAAAACACCTACAACTTAACTGTCAGATATATATAGGAAAGCTCATTAATAACACCACTACATTCCTAAAATATTATATTTTACAAATACGTCATGAATTCTTTGTAATTTTTATCCTTGTAATAAAAGTTTAGTTTTATATTTTTACGTTAGATGGCGCTAGCAAGTACCGATAATAAAGTCACTAGACTCTTCTCAATTGGACTTTATTTTGATTCAAAAATGGTACAAGAAAGTATTTAATTTTGGCCTGTAAAAATTTTATTTGCCGCTTTATAGTTTGCACATAAGTGAAGCGAACTATAAAATTGAAAATTGATTTTCTCAATCAATTGAAGGATTTAGAAGCTACGAGTGGTCGAAATAGGTTCCTTGAGACATTAGCTTTACATTTCTGCTCTTAAAATCGAATTTAAAATTTTGAGATGAAATTACTTAATTTTGACATGTTTCACTTTTTATAAAAATATAAAGCGGCAAACGAAATCTTGAGGTGAATTTTAAATAAATTAACAAAATTGCAAACTGTCACATATTAACCAAAATGAATTTAAATTTTCTTGCCACAAATTGCACTACTTTATAAATTTAGTGACTTTGCAATAATATTGTTGTTCAACGCCATCTATACTATTACAATTATACTAAGCAATTACTTATTATAAAAAGATGATGGATGAATATTTTTATTTGTTACAAAAAATATTGTACAAAATTCTTTGGAGAAATTTTTTTAGGCACTATTAAAACACCTTCTTCCTTCCTGATGATTCAAAAAATATTTTCCAAAATTAGTTTTATGCTTATTAGTGCTAAAAAATTATCAATCTTAAATGAATCACTTTTTTCAGAAGGTTAGATAATATTTTTATTTTAAAAATATTTACAAATGAACATTATAAATAAATACATGACGATGTTTTTATTTATTTATAAACATATTTTTATACAAAAACATTAAAAATAACATCTCGCATGTGCCATATTTTTAAACTTGACACAATTTAATTTCATCATTAAAATTATTTTTGGTAAAAACGTTTCTTACCATAATTTACAATTGAAAACAACTCAAAAATTTAATTTTGATATATGAAGTTATTTTCAAAAATATACATTCTCATTGTTGTTGTTTTTTATTCCAGATTTAGAGTCGATAATAAAAATAGTATAAATAAAAAAAAGAAACGAACTCCTGTGTGGATTATTAAGAAAATTTTTGTTGGCAGTACAAGATGGCTTTTCAACCAAAATTGGTTAATAAACAATTTAATTCTCCAATTGGATTATATTCTGAAGATAATGTGCGGGAAATTTTGGATAGGGAAACACAAATTTTGGCTAATGGAGCAGTCGGGTAAGTATTTTATTTTTTGATATCTACAATCAAATAAAAAAATACAAATTTGTTCAATAATTTTGGCAATTTTTATATTTATGCATGTAATAATTAAAGAAAAAAAAAATAATAAAGATTTGCATTAATAATATTTATTAATAATTTTAAGATGTTAATGTAAGATTGTCAACCACAAGATCGTTTGTTTATGTTGGCTGGCCATTAACAATCCAAAATCCGAATCGTAGCCAATTAACATATCTGGCATACTTATTTATGGCAGACATCATGTGATTAATACTGTGACTCATCAGGATATCTAGGTATTAGAAGCATTTCGACTCATATTTTATTACAAACATAAAAATATAATTGTACTCACAAATTTATTTTATATTTGACCGCCGTGATCGGTTCGATATTTTTAGGACAATCAAACTAAACATGAGTGTAAGCCAAGGCTCGAAGCTCATAAACAAATTGTTCCAGATTTAATAAATATATCCTATTAATAGGTATCAGAAAAATTATTAATTTATTATAAATTCATTATACAATGTTTATTATTAAAAAAAAACTCATTTATTACTCATTTTTGACAAAAAGTAAGTTAACATTTTTTTTTTAAATTTCGCGCCTTTATTTTCAGTTTTGTCAAATAAATAATGAAGGTAAAATATTCGAATCAAATCATCCTTGAAATAGTTTATTGTCGTATGCCAACCTAAAATAAAAATGAAAATAAAATTCCATTGTTACATCTCTCTTCTCTCTTAAAAAAAAATAGAAAAAGCGATTTTTAATAAATTATTTTTTGTAATAATGATCTAGATGGCTATAACATTATATTATCCCTAATCCACCCAATAGCTCGGTAATGAAGCTTGTTGTTGATGTATACCAACCTATAAAAATAAAAAGAATTCCATACCCATTTGAATGTAATTTAAAATGTTAGCGGGCCGGAAAGGACGAGAAGAAATATTGTTACCGCCATACTTATTTACTCTGTTTTATCTCCTAAGCATTCTCAACTCGTTTTATTTTAAAATTGATAAATCATAGTATAGAATTTATTGTTTTGCTATCTTTAGAGTCATTTAAAATTTTTAAAACATAAAATCTCCATTGTATATGAAAAGTTAAATTTACATCATAAGTTTATGGTGCAATATTTTACGACTGACTTTATTTCCATGAAAGTGCACGTTGATTGTTATAACAATCCAGAGTAACGATTGAAATATCGATGGGATAAATATAAACTGAATTATTGGAACATTTTAATATAAAAATTTAATAAACAATAAAAAATTAACTGCAAATTTAAAAATAGAATTACATTTGTAAACCAAAAATAATTATTTTTTTACAAAAATACAATTCGCTTTGTTATGACATTAATTAAAATTTATTTAGAGATCACACAAGTTTCTGGCAGGGGTACAGAATTGTAAATTAATTGATTTGTTATTTGTTTAGATCGTTTTAATAGAAATTTTATTTCAATTTTATTTCAAAAGTCAAATTTTAATATAAATCTTTAAAAAAAAATACTTAAAACAATAAAATTTACATAAATAAAATAATATTAGATTGGCAATACTAATTAATGCGCAGATATTCTAAAACGTGCCAAAGTTTTGTTTTTTTTTTGTGCAATTGCGAACGCGCACAATCTGTGTATTTTCGCACTGATGAATCAGAAAGCGCGGGACACATTCTTGCATGTCCGGGGCACGGAAAAAGGAATAAAGCCCACGGCCATTTGGCATCACCAAAACAATTTTCAACTTCAGTCGACGGGAATTTTCTGACGCGAACGCAACGAATCGCAAAATATTTTAAAAAAAAGCGGCACGAATTTTCGAAAATTAAAAAAAAAATCCGATTGATTTTATAATTACGAGTGCAATGGCTCCCATTGAATACGGGTTAGTTAATTAATTTTTTTATCTTTTAATTTTATTGATCATTTTCTTTGTATTATATTAACAGATAATAAAAAAAATAATAATTCGATAAACCAAAATCAGTTAATAAATTTTTTTTAGTTAAAATTGCAGTTTTATTAACATAAACAACATAACTTTAAAAAAAATCAGAAATATTATAAATTTGATTATTTTTTTGGCAATCTTATCTGCAGTTTAATTTATATGTTACGTTGCTTTTATATTATTTATAGATTATAAATTTATTTCGTTATAAAACATTTGTTCGTTAAATTGAAATGAAAAGAGTCATGAAAAAGTTAATTAATTGCATCATATTAAAAAAAAGAAACGAAAATGTCTTTCGAATAACCCTCGAATTAATTACCTCAATGATACAATGATATTTCTGGCCTTAATTTATGATTTCAAATCAATTATGCATATTTTTGTTAAGAAAAAGAAACTAGAAAATAAATTGTTTTTGAAGTTCTATTAATAAATTATTACAAATCGGCACAATGGAGACTTAAACTAGTTGAAAATTGAATTATTAATTAATTTAAACTTTGAAGTAGATCGTAAATAGGTCTAAATTGCAAAAAGTACACAGATTTATCAAGTTTAATCGAATTTGAAATAAATTTTAATATAACACATCACAAACGTGTAACGTATGCAACCAAACTTACATTTCGTCTTGGATTTAAGTTGTCAGATTTTTATTTTGTAATTTATTTAAATTAATTAATGTTATTTGACTTCCGTCCTTTAATTTTACCTTCATTTATATCCTTAATTTTCATAATTGATAAATGTAATTGAAAATTTTGTCAAAAGAGGAACAACAGTATTTCTTAAACGAGAAATTCCCAGGTCGACGTTGCCGATTTTCTTTGAATAATTTTGACAAAAATATTTACAACTTGCTCACATATCTAATTCCAAAATAATAATTCAATTTTCATTAATATTCTCTAAATTTGGATTATCCTTCTTTACGATTAATGACTAGTTGACAAGCATTTAACTAAATCTATGAATAGTTACCATTTTATAATTCATGTGGTGCACATCAGTATGAATTTCCAACAATGTTTATTTTATCCAAGTGTGAAAAATAGATAGAAATCTTTTAATGGGGCGCTTAATATTTTTAGATTCTGCTAATATAAACAAGTTACACTTAATATAAACAGATCTGGTCTATGTTCATAATAAAATAAATTAAATTTTATTCTATTGTATCTAAATTTTATTTTAAAAATGTAATTTTATCGACAACTACAAAGAGTTAATACCTTCGTTTTAATTATTATTTTTTTAATTTAAAACCACACATAACAAATATTTGTATCGTAATATAACCAATTTGATTTTATTTATAAATCTGTTTCAAATGAGCTCAAACATCATTCTTTTTGTATTTGAAAAGTTTTCACCTGTGCTAGAAATATTTTGGCCGAGTTCCATGGTGTTTACGTATTAGAGTCTCTATCCAGAACATCTGGAAGTGATAAAAAATTGAAACTAATCTTACACGAGACACATACAGTTGTAATAAAAATAAAATAAATAAATGCATTAGGAAAAGTATAAGATTTATTTACATTTTCAATAAAATTGTTTCTGTTCTATAAATTGATAGATTTTGGGAGATTCATGTATTATTAACAAAAAATGTTACCACAACTTTAGAAGTACGTTTAGGATCGTTGTCCTGTTGGTGTTAAAATGCTCTGACATTTTTTACCATAAAAATTTGAAAAAATGTTTTGTCCCTGATGTAGAACCTTCGCTGTACACGTTCGTTTTAATTATGTCATACTCCAAAAATAGTTTTTAGAATTTTACTTGAATAAATATTAATTTCAAAATTTCTTTTTTGCTGAAAAGTTAAGGTCAAGTGCAATTATAAGCTGAAATTGTGCCAAAATTATGAAAACAATTCGTTTCTTAAAATATTTTGTAACAAGGTAAAAAAATCAGACCAAGGTCTTACAATTTGTCAAAATTTTTGTTAACGGGAAAATATTTAAGTAAATATTAGAAAATTAGTTAAATATTATAAAATTAAAATCATTAAGATTTTCACTGGTAGTTTTCATAATGAATCAATCCTGTGACCTTCATAATCACCACGAAAGCTATGCCACCTCAAATTACACCTTGAACTCCATGCTATAAACAAAAATTCTTTTTATTTTTTGGATTTAGAGCAAAATATTGATGGTACAAACCCCTAAATTGCCTATCAGCAATTTTGTACTCAAACAATCAAGAAGCTCTATCAAATGACACCTCGATTTAGAAGAACAATTCGGCCATTTTGTCACAATCATATTTAGCATCGCATGTATCTGAAATGAGCGGTAGAGGGCGTTGTACATCAATCATATTAATCAGTCTACAAAATACTAAAGACTATAAATTTAATTATTTTAAAAAATATTAATTTAATTCTTTTTGTATAAAACAAAATTTTGATTTGAAAATATGGCTAAGATTTATCTTTTAAAACATCAATCATTTTTTAATTTCAATCTTTTTTCTTACAGAATTAACTTCCACAACCCAATGGTTGGAAAACCAGCAAATCTTCATAATTCTGCTGTTTTGAGGATGTTAGAAGAAGAGGAAAGCAAACAACGAAACGGATCTCATGGTAAATTTATTTTACAAACAAAAAACAGACAACAATTCTATATTTATAAAATAAAAAATTCTTATCGACCATATCATCACATATGTTATAAGAAAAACTTCTTTAGAGTATCATCTTCTTTATTATTAATATAATTTCAAATATCATCATCTTAAGTTTCCATTAAAAATAATCACAACCTGCAAAAACAAAAGATACTCATGTTTTTTGAAATAAAAATCAAAAACATTTTCATATCATACCAAAAAGAAACAATTTAGCTTAAAATTACAAAATTATTTCTTTCATTATGCACAGACTTTTCATTAACCTTTTCATATCAGTGGATTTTAATAGATTAGAAAGATTAGATCACATTTTTTGATAAGTAAATTATATAGGTTTCGAAAAACCTCTTCTTGAGTGGCCACCGCCAGGAGTAACGAACCGACCGAAACTGTTTAAAGACGTCGTCATTTCAGGTAGTGACCATGACACAACATCAGCATGCAAAACAAAAAGGTCTACAAGATTATTATCGTACAGATTTAGTAGTTGTAAAGGTATTTACAATTTTCGAAAATAGCTCTTGTAGGCGTTTTGCGCTACTAAATCACTTGAGCCAACAATTTCAATCTTAATTGCAATCAGTCACTTTTTTTAGAGCGTTTCTCATTTAAATACTCGTACTATGCAGGTCAGGATAATATTACACTCATTATTCCCCTGGCATTTTTATATTGTGACTCAAACTGTATCAATCAAAAAAGATGAACCACTGCCAACCTGTACGATAATATGGAAATGGACCTATTGCGCATGTCTAACACAAATAAATTATAAAAATGAAAAACATGCGCATGAGCGGCTACAATTTGAAAATTGCTAGCCTAGGTGCTCTATCCAATCTAGCAAAATCAGGTGCGCTCTAATTTTGCATTTACGCGCGCGTCTTGCATTCTCGAATTTTCTTCCTGTGCTAACACACAAGCTATTCTAAAAGGTAAAACATAAAATGAACCAAAACAGCTTCTTGTGTTTTTAATTTTTTTACATAGAAAATTTTTATTACACATGTTTTATTTTTTGTTTTTTTTTTTTGTTTTGTGATGCAAAATATGTTGCACATTTTTGAGACTGTATTTATGTTGTTTTCCTTTTTTTTATATAATAATCTGCAATTTTATTATTAGGTACAATTGCCAGGGACATGCAACTTGTTCCAAAATTATGATTTTATTGCGAAGCCTCTAGAACAACAAGTAGTTACATATTGGCCAAAATTTCTAAAATTGATTCCAGAAGTTTTTTTTTATATCAATATCCTAATGCATTACTTTGAGTCATACAATTTACTTGAATAAAAATTTATTTTTAAAATATTTTCTCATATGACTCGTGTGTTACACGAAACTATCAAATTATTTTGGAACCTCACCAAATTAAGTTAGTGGTAATATAACTCGTCCAATTTACCTGAAAATACAATTAGACGTGTAAATTTTGCATATTCATTAAATTAATTAAAATCTAAATTTAGGGCTTTCAATAAAATATCTTTGAATCATTAAATTCTAATTACAATCCAACTTTTAAGTTA
>JAODAH020029320.1:0-10130 GCA_027574865.2 Coproporus ventriculus
AACTGGATTTTACGGACCTCTTCAAATTTTTTTATGTTTGCTAATGCTTTATCTGCAAGTTCAACAATTGGGGCGAAATAAAATTCATCATAATCTCTTAATTCGGCTGGGATGTAACACAAAAACATTTCGGAATCCTTATAATCCTTTATTAAGTCTTTGTATGGGAGGAATTGTGGCAAACTCTCGATGTGATCCAGAAGAACATTTTTGTCGATTTTCTTCCATAGTTTTTCACGCGACACATCTTTCCCAACTATGCACATTAAAATTTCTTGTGTTGGTAAATCCAGAATTACTTTTACAATTCCAGGAATTTTAAAATATTCTGTGAGATCAGCCATAATTATTTTATTTGTTTGGAAGGTTTCTAACTATTACTGTAATATTGATCAAACAGTTTATTATGTAAAGAGGATAAAGTTATTGGCAGCAGAAGAAGTATAGTTATTGGTAAATGAATGCTATCAGCTGTATTTATTAAAATCTACACAATTAACATTAAAAATGATAACCAATTTAAATCAGAAATAAAAAGTAAGAATTATTAAGAATAACAGAATTTTTTTATCTATGAGAGAAGGGTTCAATTAGGGGCAGTTTTTGGACCTCTCCCAAAAATGATCTAAAGTGCTTTAAATTAGTTCCTCAGGCCTAAAAAAATCAATATCAGCTCATTCAGTCTAAACCAGTGGTCTCAAGCTTCAGCTTCTGAAGAATTAAATGGAGAAAAAAGTTTTTTAATGAGAATGTGTAAAAACTAGCCCCCCCTCTGATAAGAGGTACTTCACATTTTATTTCAAATTATTATAACTATCCTAATTTTAAAGAATTTTGCAAGGTGGGGCAATTGGTAAAATAAAGAACTTAAATTTACTGAAAGGCCGAATGTTAACAAATCAAATTAAGTGGGTTTAAGATATTTAAATTTATTGCAAATTATGGCAATTAAATTCTTGTAAATTATTTATTATGTTTATTAACAAATCTATAAAAAGAAAATCTATTTTATTATTACAAGCATTGAAACATTTTTTAAAATTTTATTAATTCAGTGTAAATAATTTATCATTCTGTGCAAAAACCCCTTTGTTTTATTTTTTCGTATATTTACATGAATACTTTACATGAAATTTAAAACATTCTGTGAAGTTACTTATAACTGATTTAATTTGTTTACATCTTATTGAAACATTTCTCCAGTTTATGTGTAATATATTGATCAAACAAAACTTTTTGAGAGATAAATCTTTTCACTCTGAAATTTATTGTAGCCTTGAAAATCAATTGGACTAAAAATATCGGAATATGTTTAGAGTATTTTTGATTTACATGTGTACCTCATTCTAAAATCAGACTGACCATTAAATAAAATTCAATCGGTCTGATATTTTTGTATAGCATAATATTTATGTGATAATTAAACTAATGGAAGCTGTTGTTAATGTAACAATGTGGATTGCAAGGATTTAGTTGAAATATTTCCATTGATCATTGATTTATTTAATTAAATTACTTTGTTTAATAATTTAGTAGCTGCAATGGTTGATTGATTAAATTAAGTGCAGTGCTCTGGATTATGTGGAGTATAAATATTTGACCAGAATAACAAACTAATCCTCATAATATTGATGTGATACTTCATATAAAATGAAATAGATAAATTTAGCATATGGTATACAAATCATTTTTTTATTGAAGAAAATGGACATAAAAGAATTCAAAGATATTAATGAGTAATATTGTAAATTAGAAAGTGCATTATTGATTAGGGCAGTTAAAAAAAAATTTTAAATTTCATAAAATTAAAGATTGCTTCTTTCCTTTCACCAAACACAAAAAAAGTGATGAAAGACATCACTATAGCAATCTTTACCGGAGAGGTCCTCCACCTTTTCCCACCCGAGACTACTTTATATCCATCCTTGCCTCCCCCTATTTCTCCCTTATTCCTTTCTTAGTGCAAAATTTACAAGCAGTGATATTCCAATTTAGCATTCAAGATTTATCAACTAATCGTATCACATTATCATGTATTTTATGTTTTGAGAAGTTTTTATCATCTCTAAATTGAAAAATTATTTCCTAGGAGTTGATTTACTGTGCAACACACTCAAGCTTAGCATTCTTATGCCAGAAAATTCATCAAGATTGCAGAATTTTATGATTTTTCCAAAATATTAAATTAATTCTTTTCGGAACTAAATCACATTTTTCAATTTATTTTTATATTTAAATGTTTTTTTTTTGTTTCAGATATGCACTATGGTACATCTTGCTGATATCATTATCTTGGTTTATGTACTTCCTTGTAACTGGATTATCAGCAAATACAAATCAGTGGCCGATTTTATGTTTGGTTTTGGCCATTTTAATTCTGTTAGCAATGTCAGTCTTATTAATAACGTACACAGACTTCTACAATGCGTACATGTTTACAGTATCTTTAAATGTAGCCTTAGCTTTGTGTATTCTTAGTTTATCGTTTGTCGTACTAAAACCAATGAGGTTGAAAACATATACAGAAAATGAAGCACTCGATATAACTCCAATCGGCCATTTTTCAATTTGCACAGAGATTTTGCTATTGATTTATACCGTAATTCCTCTGAGGCTCTACATCTGCATATTTATAGGAGTTTTATATTCGGTCAGCTTTGAAATTCTAACATGGATCTATCACGACCAAAAATACGACTCAGTGACAATCACTGTTAGAATATTATCACATGTTTGTATACATTTAATTGGATTGCATATATTAATAATGACAAATGTGAGAATGCGGAATACTTTTATGAAAGTTGGACAAAGTTTATTGGTAAGGAGGCAGTTGGAATCTGAAAAGAAATTAAAAGAAAACATGATACATTCATTGATGCCTCCATCGGTAGCTCATTGGCTTTTAAATGATGATGAAAATTTTACTCGAAATGGAATGGAACAGCGCCATTCAAATCCAGAGGCTAATGATATTCAATCATTATTCAGACCTTTTAATATGAATCGCGTAGAAAATGTTAGTATTTTATTCGCTGATATCGTTGGATTTACTCGGATGTCAAGTAATAAATCTGCCGAAGATTTAGTAGAGATTTTAAATAATCTATTTCAACGATTTGATTTGCTGTGCAAATTCCATAATTGTGAAAAGATTTCTACTTTGGGTGATTGTTATTATTGTGTTTCTGGTTGCCCAGAACCACGACCAGATCATGCGAAATGTTCTGTGGAAATGGGATTAAGTATGATTCAAGCTATAAAACAGTTCGATCAAGAAAATAATGAAGGTGTTAATATGAGGGTGGGTGTGCATACAGGTACGGTTTTGTGTGGAATTGTAGGTACTCGTCGGTTTAAATTTGATGTTTGGAGTAATGATGTAACATTGGCTAATAGAATGGAATCAACGGGACGGCCTGGAATGGTACATATTTCTGAAAGCACGCTAAAATTTCTTCCAGATGCTTATTTATTGGAAGAGACAAATCAAGTTTTCGGTAAGTTTAATCTTATTAATTCACACTTTTATTTGTTATTTATGTTTTGATCAGTTTATTCATTTCATTATTAATGGAACAAACATTTCTAAGAAAATTTGGATATAAAATTTTTTATTCTCTTAAAACATAACCTTTAAATTATAACTAACTAATATTGAGCTTTTAACTTTCCTCATCTCAATGTCCTTGTTAATTTCAAATATGACAGACAATTTACTTTCCTCCTCCAATTTCTGTAACGCTTTCTGTTAATTTTTCGGATACCACTTTTTTGCAAATTTCTACATAATTTTATTTCTTCATCTTCAAACAAATTTTTTTTAGGTCTAAAAACATATTTCATACTTGGAAGAAAAGCAGATAGGCCACCATCATATAATGGAAGTTTGAAAGCAATTGATCATCCACAAACAAATTCATTGCAATTAATTGTTTCTCCACCAACATCGCCTCCATCAATGTCTCCACAAATACGGCCACGAGTACTTTCTTGTGATACTCCATCTCTTTTAAAACCATTACAAAATCCAAATATGCTCTCGCCAGATGTTTGTAAAATAAAAGCTAGTAGTTTACCAAGTATTTTGGATTCGGAAAATGAGCAGGAAATTGAAGCCGATAAAGAATCAGGAGGAGAATCTGTAAAAACACCAACATCAACATCTAGTACTGGAAGATATTCAGTGAAATTGAAAAACTGGAAAATACCAAAGTTCCTACGAAAAACTGAACAAAAGGAAGAGGTCACTACAGATCCACCCAGTTCTTCCGCTTGTGAGGATTCAGTAACCAATTCTAGCGGCTATACTCAAGTGCCCACAATAATAGAAACAAAGAACGGAATTACAGAAAATGGAAAGGAGGAAGTTAGTTGGACTAGTGTTAGTGCAGAAGGTGAAGATAAAAGAAATAGCATTTTTTTGGACGAACCTAAAGATGCTATTGATGTGAAATCATATATAAGTCAGTCGAGAAGTGATGTAGGCCAATTTGATTATTCGCCAGGAGGAGATTTCCCTCATTTTATGCGAACTGGGAGTTATAGGAGTACTTATGGAAGGTCCCCGAATGAATATTCATATTTGACTCGAGCTGGGAGTAATCGATCAAGACGTGGTAAATCGCCCAATACAGATATTTTACCGTCAGAAAGAGCTCGCAGTTCTACCATTGTGATTGGCCATTTGGATAGGACAAAAAAGTGTTCTTTGGATGTTCCTTGTAGGTTATCAACAATATTTGTGGATGATCAAATCAGTACTGGGCCTTCAGTTAATAGTCGGAAGGATTCTGGGATTAAAAGCAATAGTCGGCGTAGCAGTATCATGCATGTATGTTTTAATTTTTTTATTTTTCAATCTAGCAAAACTAAAATATGTAAAAAAAAATATTTTGCAAATGCATTTATAGAAAAGGTAATAATATGCATTTATGCACAAAATATGCATTTTGCATATTTTTGATGCTCTAATTATGGAACTTATGATCTCTCTTTATTTCAATTTTGCACTTGTTTGTTGTAGATTGAACATCGCATTCCACCATCTGATATTTTACAACACAGGGTGTCTGGTTACTATACATCAAGTCAATCGAGTATAAATTCTGAACACATCAGTAACCGCTTGCCTGCCCCATTTATCGGAAAATGTATCCAGAGTTTACGTAAGCAATCAGATAGACAACTAATCAAGTGTGTTCAGGACAATTCCAAATCAGAACGTTCCTATTTTATAAAACCTCCATTATCGCAACTCACTTTGTTTTTTGAAAACAAGAAAATGGAGCAGGAATATCGTACAAATGTGCACTCTATGTACGATGCACATGAAACTATACCAACTTTAGCAAACACCAAATTGAATACATATTTTGATGTATTTGTTTCCGCAGTGGTATTCTTTTTGGTTTCGTTGGCGTTATTTATAACGTATGTGCCGAGTGCTTTATGGATTTATATGTATTGTATATTTGTAGTGTTTCAAATCCTCGCTGTTGCTTTATGTTCGCAACGTGTTGGTCGAATATCGGAAGAGTTGTTCAGTTTTGTTTCGCGATGGTACCGATGGAATGCGTTTGGTGGGATCCTCGTTAGTCTGCCGTTAATTGCGATATTAATAAATTTCAATCAATGCAATCAAATGAGTACGAATATGTCGAATTATTTATATAGTTATTTATTATTTGTAGGAGTTATACATTTTTGCAATTTTACCCAGTTAAATTGTTGGATGAAAAATATTTTAGCCACTGTATTTTACGTGATTTTTACAACATTTATTTTACATAGTCCAGACGTGGTACCTCAAAATAGGAATGAAACCTCGCTGAATTTGAATATTACTGAAACAAACCAAAGATTTTATTATTTATATGATTCTGAAATATTAATGGATCTCGTCCTATTATTAGTCTTAGTTTGGGTTTTGAATCGTGAATTTGAAATTGGTTATAGGGTCGGTTTTCATGCAAATTTTGTCGCAAATAGGGATCGGTTTCATGTTCAAAGTCTTAAAAATCAAGCCGATTATCTAATCTACAACATTGTACCTGAACATGTGGCTGAACAATTAAAAAAGAATGCGAAATATTCGGAAAATTTTAACAATGTCGCGATTATTTTTGCAAGTATCGTTAATTTTAATGAGATGTACGATGAGAGCTATTTAGGCGGAAAAGAATTTTTACGTGTTTTAAATGAATTAATAGGGGATTTTGACGAGTTGTTAACTATGCCCGAATTTCAAAGCGTTGAAAAAATTAAAACCATCGGAAGTACGTTCATGGCAGCTAGCGGTTTAAATTCCAAAATGCGGCAGAAACAAGTAGATGAATACGAGCATTTATACGCCTTAATGGATTTTGCGATTGCCATGCAGAATGTGATTGATAATTTTAATCGTGATTTGCTCGAATTCAATCTCGTTTTGAGAATTGGGTATAATTTTGGTGATGTCACTGCGGCGGTTATAGGCAAAACAAAACTTTATTATGATATTTGGGGGGATGCTGTAAATGTTGCTTCACGAATGGATTCTACAGGTGTTAATGGTAGAATTCAAGTAGGGGAACATTGTTTAGAGATTTTAAGTAAACATTATGATTTTGAGAAAAGAGGCTCAGTATATGTTAAAGGTAAAGATAATATGAATGTATATTTATTGTTAGGAAAAAAACAAGATGGCGATGTTCTTTAATTATTTCTCGCCTCCACATTCCATATATATGTATGTACATATATAGAAGAAAGAGGGCGGCATATTAGTTTAATTCGGAATTACGTGGTAAAAGACTGGTACTAAGCTTGCATAGGTTAATATACAAAACCTATAACTTTATGGCTAGTGTAACTTTCATTAAAAAACATACACCACTATTGATATTTTGAAGATAATTGAGTTTCTGATTTCTAAAATTAATGGGAAATTCTGTAAAATATTTATTTGAAGATACAATCTGGTTCTGCCTCAATCTTGTAAAGATACAAGTATAAAAACAGGAATATATTGTACAATCAAACTAATGATTTGGTTGGATACAGCTCTTCTTATTTGTCTATTCCAAACTTTTCATCAAAGATAATTCTGTATGTAGCAATATTTGCATTTCAATATTTTTAGAGATGAAACTTTTTTTACAAAATATTTCCGTCCACTTTTAGTTGTTACAATTATTTCTGTTGTAAATTTTGTTCGTTTTATAAGATGACTTTTCATAAAATTCACATTTCAAATAACTATTTACGAAAAAATAAATTTATCAAAATTAAATTCTACTTGGCTATGATGACACATTGATATTTATTTATGATTTTTTTGTATAATGCGTTAATTATATGTATAGGTTTTACCAATTAACAGCATGCATTAATCCTGCACGGAATAAAAATCATTATTCCCTCTAATGCACCAATTGGGGTCGACCTTGCCTGCACATGGCTACTTGATCGAAGTTGACAATCAAATTGAAGTTAACCTCCAGATTTGAATATAAAAATATTACAAATTTTGCTCCACATCATGAATTTGGTTACATTCACCACAAATAAGGTTATATCTGCCAAAATCTCAAACAATTAAGCTGTACAAAGAAGATTATTTGTTTATCTTGAAGCAATATAACTTGTTTTTTTAACAATTTATTTATCTTCTCGCAAAAATCTAATCTGCAAATCCTCCTTGATTGTTAAATTTTTGTCATAGTTAATCAGAAACTCAATCAGGATAATTGTATAAACAAAATATCATTAGTAGATTCAAACTACTTTATAAATTGAAAAATCAAAACGTATTAACTTTATGAAGCATTTAATATTTACATTTTAATTCAGGTCGCCCTAACTATGGTATTAAAAGTACCAGCATTTAGATTAAAAGTTTGCATGAGAAAATTAGTGAGAACAAAAGAAAAATTTTACTCTTAAAAAAAAAATTTAGTTGAAATTTGAACAAAAAGGAAATATAACACCATAATAGTAAGAAATTATTTAATTCTGTACTTAAATTATAAACAAATTTACATTTTTATGAAAAAAGTGTTGAATACTTGAGATTTATATATAAATATTTTAGATTTGTTACAAATTAAGTAAAAAAAATTTAAAATTTGTAACGATATATATCTTGCCCTTAAAGAATACATAGTACAAACTATATTGAATTAAGTAAGTGCTTATAGCATAAGCGTTTTATTAAAGGTAGACGCAGTACTATGCATGTTTTGCAAAGTTTCTCTCGTCCCGAAAAGTGCTCTTTCAAGTACACGCACCTACCTTAATCGAACGTAAAATTACTTCCCTTTATATATATACATATATAGTGATCTGATCTTATTGTAAAATTTTTTTGTAATAGTACATAAAATTTTCATCGCATACAGTTTTATAAAAGACAAGAAGTGCGTTTTGCGCATATGTACACGGATTACAATTCATCCTTTGTATTTTTATAACATTTTAAGATAAAGCCGTCATAAAATGAGCATGCAACGATGATCAAAACTTCTTTTGTATTTATATAATTTACAGTAAAACGAAGGCTAAATTTTCCACACAAGACTGCTACGTTATTGTGACATACATAAATGTATGTATGTTGGTAAATACGTGTTTAGCTCGATTAATGTCATTAACTGCTATTTATATTCTTAGATCATATATAATAGCATGGATATCACAATTAGGCTATTTTAGTCTTCCTTTTTCTTTCCGTGCTTATTACATGTATTCGTAATATTAATCGGAGTGCTCCGATTAGGTTAAATATTATAATGTTAGTTTCTAACCAAATTGTCGATAATACCAACGAGAGCATTATTTTTAGGTTATGTCAGAGTTTCCCAAACTTTATCAGTCCATAGCACACTTACAAGTTTAGTGTTTTGTCCCGGCATCCAAATCTAGATTGTAAAAAGTTACTTAAGATTTGAAATCATTTTGAAATGTTTATTCTAGAATATTGCAGGCACTGTGTCAATTTGTTAAAATTCTTTTTTGGAACGTTTTTTCTTCCTTCTGGAAATGACTCATTTTGTATAAGGAGAGTTAAAAAATTTTATGTTTTATATGTTCGTGACTGACTACTCCTTTATGGCAATATGTTATCCATGAAATGTATATGATCTAAGCCTCTATTACACTTAGTATTTAGAATGAAACATTTATAAAGTTTGACCAATATTTCGAAGGACCACTTTAGTAAATTTTGTGATTGCCATATTCGAATAAAAAAATTAAAAATAGAAAAAAAGGTAATATCATATATTTAAATGTTGTGTAAATAATTTGTTGATTTTTGATTTTTTTTTATTGATACACACCTAGTCTTATATGATATTACAAATTAGCTTTAAATATTGTTAGGCACTGAATAAGATGCCCCAAAATGCTTTAAATTAGCTGTGCGCATCTACTCCTCCCATTTATTAATCTGTGTTGTTATTTTTTTATATATTATGCTTCAGTAGAAGTTCCTATTTTATATTTTTGTTAAATTTGTTTATTTTTGGATATTCTATTATCATTTTGTCCTAGTGAGCGTGCATTAAAGTGCCTTTTTAATCCTAATGATATTTTTTTATTTTAAACTTTTGTTCCAATAAATAGTAGGTATGTATAAGCTATTACTGTGCACCGTCCTTTTTGTCATATATACAAATCTATATATTGATATTAATCCATTCTTATTACGAATAATGTATGTAAATTCATCTATTAGTTTGCTGAATCATTCATTTCTTTGTACAGTTTAAATTGTGCACAAAATTATTGTTTCTTCTTATTTTTTGGGTGCTATATTAAATTCTTCCATATTAGTTAAATTTTAAGCGCGCACCAAAGAAAATTCCTATATAGTGAAATTAATGAATAAAATTTGCAGCAGCTGATTTTGTAATAATCTCATTTCAAAACTCATTCAAATATTTTATAATATTCATACTAATGATTAATAAATTAATAGAAAAAAATTTGTTGTTTTTATTGTGTTTTTACTACAGATTTCTGCTGTACCAACATAATGAAAAGGTAAGATTTTTCGACAAAAATAAATGTTTATAAACAGTTTAGGGGATGAAGATTTTTAATTTTTTGATTTTACGTTTTTTTTTTGCTGTCGGTTTCTTTAAATT
>JAODAH020029344.1:0-29424 GCA_027574865.2 Coproporus ventriculus
ACTCCAAAACCGATTCCAATTAATCCCATAAAAGAACTTCCGATTACTTCTGGTATTTCATTCCAACCTTTTTTAAATAAAGCAATTAAACCTCTATTTGTTGTGGCCATTATATTATCAATTTAATAAATAATTAATTTTCAAGATATTTTAAGGTTAAAATTGTTATACAATTTTACAGGATTGCCAAATCAGATTTGTGTATGAGAGAAGGATCTGATTTGTACGATATCAAAACTTAATTTATATTATTTTTTAAGAATCTCGATTGGATTTAATACTAATTAGTTTTTTTTCCTTGCTTATGAAAAGGTTTTTTTTTTTTTGTAACAAAAAAATTTAATTTCAAAAAGTTGCATTGTTTGGGTTGGCGCCATTGCAAATTAAAATGTCAGAAACTTCAGATGAATTGAGTGACCAGTACGATTCGTACACATCCCCACGTCAATAATTTTGTAATTTAAGATTTTTGGATGTGTTAGTTTTTAAAAGGATAAGTAAAATGAGTTGCTTTCCAAATTTCTACATTATATTCGTTACAATTATCCTAGTCCTAACCTCACTAAAATGTTCGGATGGTGAGTAAATTTGAACATAACAATTAAAATATTTAAAAATTTGAAATAATTTTAGCGGCTAAAGAAAGACATGTAACTTGTGGGTCTGTTATTAAGTTATTAAATAAGGATCATCAAGTTCGACTGCATTCCCATGATGTTAAGTACGGAACTGGAAGTGGGCAACAATCAGTGACCGGAACTGAAATTCAGGAAGATATTAATAGTCATTGGGCGGTTAAAGCAGCTACAGGAAAAATATGTCCAAGGGGGCAACCAATTAAATGCGGATCTATAATTCGATTGGAGCATATTGCCACAAATAAAAATCTTCATTCGCATAATTTTGCGAGTCCTTTGAGTGGTAACCAAGAAATTAGCTGCTATGGAGATGGTGGAGAGGGCGATACTGGTGATCATTGGCAAGTTGTATGTTCAGGTATGATACATTTAATTATTAATAAGTAAATCTCATGAAAAACTATTTGGAAATTTTATAAAAAGTAAAAGTATTTATTTACGTAAAGAAAAAAGAAATGTTGTAATAAGGAAGACATTTTTTGTATTTTAGGAGATAATTGGAGTAGGGATTTCAGTGTTATGTTAAAACATGTCGATACAGAACAATATTTGGCTGCTTCAGGACGTACGTTTGGCAGACCTATAAATGGCCAAATGGAAATAATCGGTTTACATTCATCCAGTGGAGCAGTACATTGGCAATCTGCGGAAGGTATTTTTTTACATGCACCAGATATATTGGAGAAACATTATCAACCACATACTGAGTTATAAAATTCGTAGTTTCTCTCATAATTATTATTTATTATAAAATATTTGTATATTTGACTGCAATTTTCCTGTAAATAGAGACATGGTGTTCAATTTACATTAAAAAGAATACTTTATAAATATTTATTACGTACAATTTGAAAAATCTCCGCTTCCTTTGATCCTTACGACACGGATTTTCCTTATTATCTTCAGACGTAAACGTTTTTTTTTTTTAAACATTTTTATTAGTTAAAAAAGAATTCAATAATATATGTATATACAAAAAATGATTGATTTTAAAATAGATTCTACTTATAATAATTAATATTAAAATAATTACATGAAACGAAGATAGATAGTTCCACTGATTGATTTTTTTTTAAGTTATATTGGAGATATAGAAAAGTAAAAGAGAGAAGTTGTTTCTTTTGTTTAAATGATACCACAATAGATTATTTAAGAATATTTTTTAACACCATGAAAAAAATGGGCTTTTATCTTGAAACCGTTGTGTGAAATTAAAAAATCTTGAGGTACTTGGTGCCTGGGACCTAAAAAAAAAAAATAAAAGAACATTATGATAGCGCAATTTAAATATTTTAATGTAAATGTACACGTCAATGAGATAAATCATCTTTGAAGCTGCCACCACACACTGAAATCCATTCATCCATGAGGAATTTGTAAACAAATGCATTTCTTAAAAGAAATGACCTTAAAAATATAAAGAGGCATAAAAGAAAAGGATTTATAATGTAAAATAAAAAATTTATTACTCAATAAAATTTATGACTGTGGATTAACAAAAGTATTAAAATCTAAAAATGAAAAACAAAGTAGAAGATCAGAAGGCAGAATATGATTAATGAGATCACTAAATTTCAAGCATTAATTAAGTGCACCGGTAAATTACTAAGAATATAAGATGGTAGTGATATTTCCATCATCATTGTATAACATTCTTACAAATCTTACACCTCATAAATTGCACATTTACAAATATCTCAAAAAGCAAACAAACTAACTCAAAAAGAATTTACCTCCACCAAAAAATTTAAAAATCAAAGCAACCAGAAAATAAATATCAGAAAATTGATTAAATTTGCACATATAAATGTAGAAGCGACAGAATTAAACAATCACAGGAAAATTTTTAAGAAATACTTCATCATCGTGTTGTCATTTTGTTTCTAATCAAATAAAATGTACAGATTTAGACCAGAAATTGAATCAAATTGAACATCTTCAGAACACACATTAAATAACGCCATTGTTTAGATCATCTGTTTCATTGCTAGACTCATTCCTGCAAATATTTATTTATTTAACATAACCATCAAACTAATTATAAAAATTGGAGGTTAGGTTACACATGAGGCAGTTAGAACCAGAGTGGTTACGTGACTTGGTACACATATACGAGGACTGATGCAGCAATTTTTGCATGAAAAATGTATGTCGGCCCATTTTGGTTCTAATCACCTCATTGAAAATAATAATGTTAGTGACAGACTTACTTTTCAACAACAACGGCAGGCATCTGTACCAATTGTACGGGTGATTTTCCATCTTTTAGAGCTTGAGTAAGGTTTAATATTTGGCCTCGCATCACAGACATTTGTCGTTCGAATAAACTTTTATCAAATCCTTTATCTTGTTTAAAAAGTAAACGTAAATCATCACATAAATCCTGTACAAAATTCATATCGGCTAACGATGGCAAAACTAAATCTCTAATTTCACGGCTGAAAGGAACTTTAGCTTGTGGTAACCATGCCCAATGATATGGATAAGCTCGCCAACTATCTGGATGTTTATAAGGGAAAGCTAAACCATTATCTATAGCGGCTATGCGAATCTCTGGTAATTGTACCAAATTCCAATCGGTTGTATCAACTAATTCCACCTGGAAATAAAAAATAAAAATAAAAAATTAGAAAAAAAATACTTTTATAGTTTATAGTAGATTTCTTACTTGAGTTCCTCCGTTACTTGTATTTGTTACTATTGTCGGTTGATCATATTTAATCAACCAGTTATCATTACCCCTATCTGTATTCCTAATAATATAATCTAAAACAACTAATCGTTCAAATTGTAATTGAAATTTTGTAGCCATCCTAGTAGGTAAAGGTTCCACTTCAAATCTTCTTAACCAATAATCTGCATCTTTGTAACCATCAACGTATAATTGAAACGAACCACACTGAAATCAAAATATCCACTGAATTTTTATAATTCCTTAAGTTAATTATTTTACCTTTGGTGGAAGACCTATCCTGTTAAATCTTAGACCTACATTTGGAAACTGTTCCATAATTGCTCTTTTCATTCTTGCTTTTTGCCGATCGATCCTGGGATAATTAAAAGTCTCGGAAACCAATTTTACAACCTACAAAATAAGATCAATTTCAGCACTAGAAAATGGTTTAGTTTTTAAATTGTTGCATACTCTTGTTTTCGGTACGATTTCTAACTGTAACTTTACATCTACTAATGAAGCGGCCGCTTCTGAGAGGTACCCTTGGTTTGGTATTAAACACGATCTTCCAAAACAGCACGGACAACATAACTTATGCATCCATTTTGTCCATTTTGGGTTCAATCTACCATAAGGTTCTTCATCTTTTGGTTTGAAAACACCAATGACTTTCTAAAATAAAAATTAACTTAAAAACTAAATCGTTCGGTAAGGTAAAGAAGAAATATAAATGTTTGATAATTTCCAATCATATACATTTATCACCTTATAAATGCAATGTCCCAGCAAATTTCATAAAAGTTATTTACTCTTTGCTTTGTATTATCTGCATTAAATACTTCATAATACAGAATTATTAAAGCAATTCAATGGTTTAATACTCAACAAATAGGTTATGTGGTAAGCTCATCAGTTGTAATTAACAAAAAATCAAGTCACCATGAAATTCTAGTGAAAATTTATTTTTCTAAATGACATTTTTTGACATAACATGTTTTCTGTTAGAAAAAGTAGGATATTTGGAAAATAAGAAATCCAATAACGAAAGTTTTTGGGTATGAATTTTGCAATTTTATTTTATTTTACTAAAAATATATATAGGAAAAAAAAAAATTTGCCTCATTAGGTTAGGATTTATTAATAAGATGAGAATTGGCTTTTGCTTTACAAGATTTCAAACGAAATCTTCAAAATGTTTTAATTAATAAATCAAATAAAATTTATCATTAAAATATTTAATATTGTACCTAAACCATTTAAATTTTGACATTTATAAATGTCATATTACTTACACCTGCCGGATTTTTCACAAAATATGATCCACTGGAACCTTGAGATATCCTTTCCGGAAAAATTCCATTATCTATGGCGGTTTCAGCATTCGATATGAGTTCATTGAAAGCAGGGTCATCTAAAATGAGAAATCATTTAATTATTAACATATCAAATCTATAAATTGGTATAAACGTCCTTGATCAATTCCTTTTTAATACATGTTGTTATTTTTATCATATTTTTAAACAACAATTTTATTTCATTACCTTTATGATAAAAAAGAAACAAGTAAAATTATTTTGAATTTATTGTTTTCAATTATGAAAGGAAATGGAAGGGAATTTAAGTTTTAAAAATTTATTACAAGCTGATGGTATATTGAATCAAACGAATAATTATTAAAAGAAACAATAAAGCACCAGCTGTTTTAAAGGAATTCATTAAAAAAAAAAACAACAAAAATTAAGAATGAAACCAATTAAAACATTTTTACAATTGAAATACAAAGAAGATTTAAATTTATTATCAGTTAAATGCACCATAATTGCATTGTTAATTGTTAAAAATTGAATATGCAATCAATTTAAAGTTTGTTTCCTACCTTTAAATTCATTATTAGGCAAAACTTCAAATTCCATTAAATGCAATTACCAGAATAATAATTGATTATTTCAAGTATTGTTATATATTTAGACCCTAAAGTAAATATGAAGCACAACTACTGTTATCATGAATGGTCTGGACAACAGTGCTACGCGACATTTACGTAATATGCTGATAAGGTTCAATTTTTGCTTTAAAGGTAACACTTTCGTGTTAAAAGCGAATTGTGCGCGCGTATAAAAAAAAAGGCAAAACAAATTGCTCTAAATAAATACTAAAGATTGTTTCTTTTTTATTCATTTAATAAAGTGAAAGAATAAATTAGTGTGATAGCTTCCCCTGAATCGACTGTTTATGAATCATATAGCAAAAAAGCGTCAACAAAGCGTGATTCATGGTATCCCAAAATAAATAATTTTGCAAACTATTAAAATATTTAATTTATTTCAATTTTTATAAATATTTTCTTTAAACATTTTCAATTTGAATTTAGGTAAATAAATTTTCTTATCTTTCATCTCTTTTTAATATATTAAATCTAGTTTGGTGTACGTCTTTGTTTCACTCATTAATTTGTTATTTTGAAAGGGAAATTTTTAGGATAAATAGGAGGTTGTGCAAAATTTAATAGGAATGAGTGCATGTGATGAGTTTAATAGATGATGTGGTATAGAGAGAAGGCGGATTGTAAAATGTGAATATGATCCAAATGAATAGTTGTTGTGTTTTTATTGTTATGAAATGTTCAACATTTGGTATGGATGTATGCATTTTTTATAAGAGAATAAATTTTTCATTTCTCGATTTTTAAAGAAGTTTTCAATAAATCTTGACAGATAAAAGAACTTTCCTTACTATTCAAAATATTTTTCAAATTAGTTGATGTATTTTTCATTTTTCATGAAGTTAACCTTCCGAAATAAACAAAATCATTTTAAAAAAACTGAAAAACTATTAAAATTAATTTGAAAATGTATACAATTACCTCTCGAACCAATATTCTATCTACTTACATACCAAATTGAAAAGATAACACAACAATAGCAAATATTAGTTTGAATGACCCACAGAAATATTATCAATACACACTTTGTATGGTACTCATTTCATAACTATCTCAGATAACACATTTCAGTATCTCATCACAATATGTGACTCACATTTAATTCATAGATCGTCATGCAAGAACATATGGTTAGAGAAATTGTAATTTTAATACGATCTGTTCTGTTAGTGTTGCAATAAAAAAATTCTAGGAAGTTGAAAATTGGGAGACAAATTGAAAATTCATGAAAAGGTTTTAAAAAATCACAAAATAATAATTTTTAGTACAAATAACATGATAAATAGAGAAAATGAAGCAAATTTAAGAACAAAATTTGAAAAATAATGAATAAATCTGATGAAACAACTCTGAACGTCTAAATTAAATACATATATTCATTTCAAAATAAATTATGTAAAGGATGCAATTACCTGGAAAACTATTGTAAGATACATCTATAGTTCCAAGGAGTGGCTGAGACTCCCTGTTGATCCCTAGGGAATCCAATATGGGTTCAAAAGTAACCTCCGGAACTAATCTAATATCGTCTGATGAACTTTCCGATTCTGTCAAGGCACTGTGCACTTGGCATTCGACAACTGCATTTACCAATATAGGCACTGTCTCAGTTTTAGTCCCACTCATTACACCCAACCGGAACACAAATCTTCGTTAATACCATTTAAAAATTAGATAAATCCGATCGATTTAAAAATTAATAGCGGCATTCAATCTCACTAAACTCGATGCATAAATGATTCTTTTGATACCACCTGCTTAACTAAAATGATGAGAAAAAGAAGATTAATGTGGAAATAGACAAAGATTTTTCATTTTGTACTTACCAGGGTTCTTCTTAAATATTATTGTGGGCGTTAATATTAATTGACTAGAATTCTATAAATTCAAATAATACCCATTAAATTCATTCTAATAAATAAATAAATATGTACACTGGATAAGTATTACACTTAAGCGACCACTTGCAATCAAATCATCTCTTTAATTTGTCATGTTTGTCATTGGTCATTTCTCTGTCAAACAACTAATCAAATTTTAATTCATCCCAAAAACAGATTTCTGCAATCATTCCAACAAATCGATAAATAATTTCCATATTAATGGATAATTGTATTTAAATTTCAACAAAATGATTTTAATTCATTATTAATATACATAAATTAAATTGGTTTATTAATTTCTTTAATAATTTGATGCCTGAATTTTGCAATTTTCTGCCATCTATTGACAAAAGTCTGAATTAAATTTTACGTTAATTTTTTAAATAAAGTAAAATTAAAATATCAATCTAATAATCAATTTAATTAAATAGTTAGTAATTAAAGGTGGAAATAAATAAATTGCTTAAGAAAAAATGTTTTCTTGTCCAGAAATTAATCAACTAACTTCAGAATGATTCGTCCTCCAATCAGCTGATACATGTCAAAATAGCAGAGTAATGGCGTATTGTGCCAATTCCAGAATAAAAACATTCTTCTAATTATTCCAATTCTTTAAAAAAATCTAAACTGATGGACTTTTATTCTTTAAATTTAAATTTAGAAGGTTGAAGCGAATGTGCATAGCAACGCGTGAAATAATGGATTGCATGTTTGAGGCCTATCTGGCCCAGGATGGTAATTCTGAACCAGATGATATTCCACAAACAAAGGATCCTGTTTATATCCTTGGGAAGAAATACGATGCAATTAATGGTAAGAATGTTAAATAACCTCAATTTTCTTTTCTTTTTTTATAAAAATGTTTGATTTTAGAATTATCAGAGATACGAAAAGATATCCAATCAAAATTATGGTTCACTTACCGAAAAGGATTTGTTCCGATCGGTGGTGTTGATGGTTTAACAACGGATAAAGGATGGGGATGTATGCTTCGGTGTGGCCAAATGGTTTTAGCTCAAGCTTTAATAGAAACGCATTTAGGAAGAGATTGGAAATGGGATTTAGAATGTCGGGATCCGACTTATTTGAAAATCTTAAAAAAGTTTGAGGATAATAGACAAGCTCCATTTTCCATACATCAGATTGCGTTAATGGGGGCATCTGAGGGAAAAGATGTTGGACAGTGGTTTGGACCAAATACTGTTGCACAAGTTTTAAAGTAAATTTCCATTATTTTATTATCATTTTTACTTAAAAAAAAATCATTTTAGGAAATTGATCAGATATGACGAGTGGAGTTCTGTTGTGATGCATGTTGCTTTAGATAATACTGTTATAATAAACGATATAAGTAAGTAAATATAAAATTTATCAAATTTAAGTTTTAACTTTTCCATTTTTTTTTTTTGCAGGGGAACTTTGTTCTTCAAAAGATACTTCCTTGCCAAAATCCAAATGGAAGCCGCTAATTTTAATAGTGCCTTTAAGATTAGGATTAGCAGAAATTAATCCAATTTATGTTAATGGCTTGCAGGTAAGAATTTTTGATTTACTTATCCTGTTGGAACGTTTCATACCTAATCTCACATAACTTTAAATGGATCAGTTAAAAATAAAAAATAAAATATGGTTAGTATAAAACTTTTTGTCCAAAACAATGTTAGAATTACGTTTGCTATCCGCCCAGAAATAAAAAAGTGTTAATTTATCAACCTGGTCCGTACTGAATTAACCTTGTAATCAAGTGCGGTTCAGCAGCCGATTGAAACAATAACATAACCTATAAATAGTGCTGTCATTCATATTGTTGGCACGGAAAAAAATTAACTATTTAACGTAATCAGAAAGCTCTGATTGTCATTACAAAAATGCCTAATAAATCAATTTTAATTAATAAGTATTCATTTGATGCTATAAAATGTCATAACCTTATTGAACAAATGTTTTTTATATTCGATTAGTTTTTTATTTGTTTCCTTCAACCAAGTACAGAATAATTGGATTATAAACCTATAAAGAAATAATTTGATATTAATAGATTAATTTTAAATTATAAGAATTCATTTTTAAAATTATTTCTTAACCAAAATAGAATATATTATCATTAACATTTTTTGGCAGCCATCCTTGTTATTTAATTAGACACGATGTAAGAATACCGCACCAAAAATAAAAACTTTATTTTCTTTTATAATTGTTTTAGAGAAATTTTTATTATAATTTGTGTCATTTTAATATGTTGATTTATTAATATTTTTTTGCGTGCATTTTTCAGACTTGTTTTAGGTTTAAACAAAGTTTGGGTGTGATAGGCGGTAAACCGAATTTGGCATTATATTTTATAGGATGCGTAGGAGATGAAGTTATATATTTAGATCCCCACACTACACAAAAAACTGGTACTGTAGATAATAAATTAAACGAGGAACAAATTGAAACTGATATGAGTTATCATTGTAAAAATGCGTCCAGAATAAATATTCTAGCAATGGATCCATCTGTAGCTGTGGTAAGTTAAATTATTTTAGTAGAATCCTAAGACATATATATACATATTTTTTAATATTTGGAGGTTATAAAATTATTCTAACCTACATTCCAGTGTTTCTACTGTCAATCAGAAGAAGAATTTAACGATTTATGCAATAGAATACAAGAAGACTTAATAAAACCAGAAAAACAAGCATTATTTGAAATTTGTTATGAACGTCCGAAACAATATTCCCCAATTCTAGATCTCACAGCTGTTGATGTTGTTGCAGCTCATTCGAATGCAGGTCAGTTAAGTCATTTATCTACTTCCCAGACTTAATTAGTCGCTTATTCATAGGAAAAGTACGTTGTATGTATTTATAACTGAATTTAATTTTAGATTTCATCGCTAATGAAAGACAATATGATTCAGAGAATGAATTTGAAATACTCTAATAAATGTACATAATTGTAAATACATACTATAGATGGAAATGAAAAGTTATTTTTCGCTTTTAAATTTGTTTATAATGATTGTAGTGTGCAGTATAAATATAATTAATTATTTTTCCTTTTTTTATTTTAGTGTAATTGTTACAAAAAGTAATGAAATAAAACTAATTTATTTGTAACGTTTTCTTTTATTATTCATTCACTTCATAAAACAAAACATTTTCTTTTCTTTATTAACAAATTACAATTACATTATGTACAAATTATTTATTACAACAAGTGAAAGCAATTAATTAAAAATATTATTTCTGTTCACAGTGCTGTATATTTGTTTTAGGATCAATATTCTTTTTACCTTAAGTAAATTACTTAACGAGGTATTTGGTACCGTTTCCTTATTCACTAGGATTGTCTTGAATATTTCACATATTAAAAATTTCCATTATAACTTGGTTTATTCAATTTTATAATTTTCATACTTGTTTATCTAATGTTTAATAAAATTCTTGATCAAATCAAAATTTAACTAGTTGGAGATAAGAACGTTTACCATAACAAAATTAAATATAGCACAAAATAAGTAAAGTGGTAACAATATTTCTTCTCATCCCCTCCGCTCTGCCTAACATATTAAAAAGGTTACGGGATTCATTTTATTTTTATATGTTGGCAAACATTAATAACAATCTTCATTATCAAGCTATTGGGTGGATGATGGATAACATAACCTTATAATAATCATCTAGATCGATCAGTGATTCTCAACCTTTTTTTTTGTTGCGGCACACAAAGAAAAAGATAAGTTTTACCAATAATATACTGTGTAAAATAGTTTATGATAATAATTTTTGATGAAGCCGAGAAATTACGGTGAAACTAGTCGCATTGTTATGTAATAAAGTTGGTAGATAAAAAATAGTAGCGTTATTTATTTTTCTTGATAATAATTTTTTCTAAAATTTGACGGCACACAAAAGTGCCGTGGCACAATGGATGAGATTCACTGATCTAGTTATTCTAGATCATTATTACAAAAAAAATAATTTATTAAAAATCGAATTTTCTGCTTTTTTTTTCTTTTTAATTAGACCGACATTTTCTATAGATCCAAGATAAAAAATCCAATCCCGGCAAGTCTTGAATTCACGACTTTCTGATTCCCAGGTGTCCCACATGCGGGATACCTCGGAAGCAGAAGGTTATATGTTCCAAACTCACCGGGATTGAATTTTTAATCTTTAATTTAACCCGAAAATTTGTATTTAAATATCGGAAGTCGTAGTAGAAGTAAGATGTAACGATGATGAATTGCATATGATTGAAAAAGATTGAATTTACATCGTAGATATGAATGTTAGAATGACAATCCAAAAACTTATTAATAAAAAATTTATATATATACAACCAATCGTGCACCAACTTTTTTACAAATGCACACATGTAAATTGTATCATCATAAGAATAATTAAATATTCGCCACTAATTTAAATACCTTAAATTTTAAGGGAACTATTAATTAATACAGCACCAAATGTTTCAATCACAATCATATTTCTATTTTCGAAAATACTTATAAATTGACTAATAACAAAATTGAAAATAAATAGTTGTAAAATATACAAACCTCCAAGTTGTGTTAGGCACAAATTCATTTTGAATAGCGAAAATATAACCAATTTTCTTTTGCATACCATAATAACGTGATTTAAGAAATTTCTCAACGGATGGTAATGAGTATATTTAAAAATTGAGACTTGTAACCTCTCAAAATTTTAATTACGGATTCAACTTAATAAAAACACAAACAAAATAAATCAACAAACTTTGAGGTTAATTACTAAATTTATAAAAAGTTACATTGTTCTATTGGATTTTTGATAACTAAAAGCTTTTTCCTTAAAATTAATTATAATAACTGTAATATTATCAAGAGAACCGCGTTGATAAGATTGCAGTGTTAAACTTTTCGCCCCATAATCGGGTTCATGTAACCTTTCTCTAATAAAAGCGACAGCTTCTTCATTCGAGAAGGTATCCCATAAACCATCCGAAGCCAATATAACAAAAAGTGGTTTATGGTCGTTTAATTCAAATGTTAAAATATCAGGATCGGCAATAACAAAATTTTTATCTTTAAGGGGGTAATCTCCTAAAGCTCGAGATGTCGCTAAAATTCCAGCAACACGCCATACCCCGTTAAAAGTAACGAAACCGCCTGCTTCCTTAATTCGTTTTCGTTCGCGCATTTGATGCGGCTTATGATCGAATGATAAAGGAATCGCATTTCCTTTATTATCACACATAACCCCGCGAGAATCTCCTACATTCGCTACGATTAATTTTGAATTTTCTAATATTGCAATTAGCGCTGTTGTACCTGCTACATCGAAGCTTTTCTTGGCTGCTTCGACAAGTAATCGATCTGCCGCTAATACTTCGTCTGTGAGTAACTTACCGTAATCAATCACACCAGATTTATCGAAATAACTTCGTGTGGGAATATCTTTTACTTCAACGGGTTTGTTTGATTTGACTTCACGGGTTATTGGGCGCGCAAATGTTTCTAATTTATTAAGAAGTTCTTGATCGGTGATTTCCTTGGCACCTTTAATGCATTCGTCTGTTGTCGAGGTGGTTTTCTTGAAACTCTTACGACGTTGCGCTAAGGTGGGGGTAGCAGGTTTCTCCTCTTCCTTCTTCTCATCACATTCTTTCACAGCCTCTGTTTTAGGAACGATCTTACCTTGCATAAGATCTTTGATTTCCACTACTTTGTTATATAAATTTTGAACTAATTTATCTTTTGCGTAATTCGCAGCAAATTCACCACCGTGTCCATCGAAAACTGCAAATAATGCAACCCCCGTATTATTTATATTATCATTGATTACAAATCGATCCTCCATTTTCGGACGTCTTCCTTGTACGGCGTAAGCACTAATAGGACCGACCTTCAATTCCCAACTGGAGCGTTCCACATCCCCATTTGCGAAAAACCCCAAACGTGCTTCTTTGGTTCTGGGTCGCATGGTGTACTGCAACCTCCCTAATAAATTACGACTCCATAAATCGACAGATTGAAGATACATGATTATTAAGAATAAAGCAGTGCCAAATAATAGTATTTCAGGTTTGAGCACATAAATTCGGAACAATCTGTACATGTATGATCCAATAGCAAGGGGTGATATATTAAAGGGTGAACTACCCCAAGCAACACGCGACATTATCTTCATGTGCGAAACGTACGTCTGGTAGATGATTTTATCGTCTAGTTCGTCTTCCATCTTCCACCGGTATTTATATCGCAGACGTAAAATTAGTTTCTTTATCGCGGTTATAACATTTTTCCCTACTGCGCTAACCGTGCAACTTCAGCCCGTCTAAATTTAGAACACATTACGGCGTTGCCAATTTTTTAAATCACATCAATGGGCGCGAAATGTAATTTTAAAATTCGCGCCACTTTCACTTTTCTTAATTTTGATAACGCTTTAATTATACACAAACAATCTAAACATACAATTGAAATTGAAAATTAAATGTCTGCGTATTCGCACTGCATTTCTAATTGGGTTTAACTACTTAATTAACATGCAGACAATTGTAATTTATACGCGAACATCTGCCTTGTCTTTGCATTTGAATTATTTTTAATTGGCAAATTTACATATTTTTTTAAATATTATTTTCATTTTATGTTCGAAAAATAGAAAATCTTCTTCAAAACTTTTTCATAATTAATTTAAGCACTAATAAGACTAAAATAGAATTGAAATAAACAGACTGGTGTATTATTTTTAAATTGTTAAATTGCGCACTTTTATATCGGTCATGTGTTTAATAAATCTAGTAACCATGTGTTTTTTCTTTTCGAACATTTATACGCACAAAGATATTTAAAAACTAGAAGGCCGTGATTGTTTCTTAATTAAAACGGAAAGTAGTGGCAATACAATTTTATGGTTTTAAGCCCATCATCATTATTTATTTATATTCCCGTAAAATAATAATAATGCATAATAAATTAATGAGAGAATTGAAAGCCACGAAGATGCTTTTGGAAAATCTTAAAGAATTGTTTATTCCGCGAAGAGAAAACGAGGACGCAATGTGATGGCAACGCCGCTGGCAATGGCACTCCGATTTATCGGCGCTATATTCATAATTCAACCAATCAGTTCGATGCTGCACTCGGTTGGATAATGTTGTGATTCTGAATGATGTACAAGTGCATTTTAAACATGGATTACGATTTAAATCGTTATAAGATTAAGTGACGATTTTAAAGATGAGTGAAAGGAAGTTCGCAAAGGGTCTAACCAAGCCGGGAACGGCGGCCCAATTAAGGGAAACCGTATCTCAGGTCGTTAGAGAAACCACTGTACAAGTTAGTAGAACTAATTTTATTGACACTGACACCAAAATAACGCAGGGACATTTAAATAACGCATGTTTACATACATTTCCAGCTGATACATGCCATGTTACAAACAATTTCTTTTAAAACGCAGATAATTATGCAATTATTTTTTTTTAAAGGTTCTAGCCATGTTACCACCCAGTTAAATGTCATAAAAAAAGGAAATAAAATGGCGCCATTATTTCATTTTTTAAATTTTTATTACAATATCAAAACTAATCAGCAATAAAATTAAGAGAAAATTAAAAATTCATTATAATTTTTTTTATTATATCCTATTTGTTTATGAAGAGATAGATCAAAATCACAGCTTTATAAATTTTTTGAAAACTCAGTTTTTTTAATCTTCATACAATATTAAAAAAAAATTGTATTTTTTAAACATTCTAAATATTTACAGATTCTTGAAATGATTACATTTCAAAACAAACACGCATTACATTGATTCAGACATATCATGCTACTAAGTAAACTGATAAAGTGAACATTATACACCACGACAATAACCAATCGAAAAAGATTATATTTGTTGAATAATGAAAAATGAATTCATTTGTGATTTGATTTTTGCAATCAAATGTTGGTGAGATTATCGCAACTACAATGGTGACCACATACTTAAATAAAAAAAAAGCTAACAAACAATTTTATTGATTAGTTTGTGAGTAATTGTGTGCGCATTTGGAAAATTATTCAGCAATGTTTAATTTGGCGTTTCAAATATTGGCCCAACCTTTAACGATTATGACCTGTATTTTTAGGGTAAATTGTATTATGACAATTGAAAATAATTTAGGGGAATTCAATCATTTATAATTAATGTCTGTTTATATAAGGAAAACGCAATTAGTTATAAATTGTTATTTCCTGGATGAAATAAATCTCGCACATTAATTTGTTATGTAATTTGTTTTAGAATAAACCTCAACTAGTCGAACCGTTGGATTTTGAAAATTTTATACATAAAAATAAGACGGTTCTCCAAAATGATCCTTTACGGGAATTATTACTTTATCCACAAGATGATATTTCTGTAAGTAAAAGTCGTTGGTGCTATACGGTTTTTATTTATTATTCCTAGCACAGTTTGTTATTAATTTTTGATCTTGTTGAATTAAGTATATTTATTTTCTAATTTAAAAATAATTTTTTTTTAGCAAGTGATATTACCAAGAAAATATCGGACTATGTCACAATCTGTACCTGATGCTACAGATTGTAATTTATTCACTAGACAATGCATTTCCTCGTATACAAATAATTGGAATGTAGTGCATTACAAATACAACAATTATTCTGGTAATTATGTGGATTTACCAAAGTCCAGACCGATTTCAACCGAGTTAAAAGAAGATTTATTTGAAATTGATATGGAAGCGGATGGTGTATTTGATCCAAAAAAATCTGCAGACGGAATTTCAAAAGAAGGGTACTTAATGAAAGGATCGGAAAATGGTAAATAAATTTCACGAATAACAATTTTATATATTTTTAAATATTAATTTTATTTAGGTTCTGATCGAATGTTTGCAAATATCGGTTCTAAAAGTTTTAAACGACGCTATTGTTACTTACGACAAGAAGTTGACGGAACTTACATGTTGGAATTATATAAAGATGAAAAAAAGGGCGAAGCAAAAGATACAATTGTAATGGATTTTTGTACTGAAGTCATAAGAAATACAAAAAGGGGACGATTTTGTTTTGAATTGAAAATGACAGCTGCTAAATCGTACATTTTTGGGGCCGACAGTGAGAATGATTGCAAAGATTGGTTAACAAAATTAACTTCGGTTATTCAACAAAATAAAATTCAGGAGGAAAAGAGATCTGCTTCTTTAGAGAGAGGTAACTAAAATTACAAAATCACTCTTACAATCATTTGTGATGTTTCATAGAGAGTGGGGAAATAATATCCAAATTGTCTTTAAAATTTTTATTGATTTTAAAGTTTTGAGGTTATGTAATCCTGTTTTATTATAAAATAATTGATATTTTTTTAGAACAGTCATCTCCTCCTCCACAAATGCAACCATTTGGTACTTTAAAAGGTTTAGAGCACAGCATGAATCCTCAATTAATGAAATACGCAAGAGAAACTGATCTAAGTATTGCTCATTCTCGTCGGGAAAATCGTAATAAAATTTTTAACCTCTTTCCTCTGATTCATTCCAATTTAAAATCAGCACCGTCTAGTCTAGATAATACAGCAGAACCATATAAAGAAATATTTGGCCAGCAAATTTTCATAAAATGTGATAGCATTCGTTTTAAGCTGCAAGCACCTGTAGATGATAAAGATACGCTGTGTCAAATAGAACCGTATTACACCACTTTAGCATTGTACGATTCTAAAAATATGAAAAAACTCACGGAGAACTTCCATTTTGATTTGAACGATGATAATTGTAGAATGATGGTGCCAAATGGTGTGAAAAATAATTTGGACAGTCTGAATATTGATCTTCCAGAAAAGTTATATGAATGGGTTGCGTACCCACAACAAGCATTATTTAGCGTAATGAATCCACATTGTGATATTTTTATAGTTGTTCGAATTGAAAAAGTATTACAGGGAGGCGTATGTCAAGCCTCGGAACCTTATATTAAAGCTACTAAAGATCCCAAAGGTGGCTTGAAAGTATTTAAAAGTATAATGGCCAGTTGTCAGAGGTTGGGTAATTATAGGATGCCATTTGCTTGGGCCGCAAAGCCTTTATTCAGGTAAACAATTTTCAAATTGGTTATCATAATTTGTGATGGTACCACTGCTTTTAATAACTTTTGCCTAAGAAGCGATAAAAAGAAACGAAATTTCATTTGACTAATCACAGAAAGTTATTTCAACTAATTAATTCTTTTTTTCTTTTATATTTTAGATTATACAGTAATGATTTAGATACCACAAGTGATTTTCCTGCCATTTTCAGACAAGAGAGTAATAAAATTACAGATGAAGAATTATTGAAACTTTTATCAGAATACAGGAAACCTGAAAAATTCAGTAAATTGACTGTGATACCAGGTTCTTTAAAAGTGATAATTGAGCCGATTATTGATATGCCCAATAGTAAGTTCATTATTTAAATGATGATAGTAATAGAATTTAATTTTAATATTTTTTTGCAGATTGTTTAAGTACATCTTTAGCCCCAATTAAGCCTTTCCCATTGCCACCTTCAAATGAACCGACAATAGAAGTGGTAGAATTTGAAGGATCTTCAGTGCGTGATATTCATCCATATACAACTTTTATAAACCATTTATATGTATATCCTAACACATTAAATTTTGATACACAAAAAGTCTTTGCTAGAGCTAGAAATATTGCATGTACAGTTGAATTACGGGATTCAGATGAAGAAAATGCTAAAGGATTACAAGTAAATTGATTTATATTATTATATTACTTATAAATTAATGATGGCCTGTTTCACAGTTTGCTTTTTTTAACCTCAAAATTTGCACTAATATATAAAAAAATAGTAGTTTTACTTACAAATTACAAACAATATTTGATTAGTAAGTTAGATCTAATGGAAATTTAATCACAATGTAAAATGATTGATATGCGAGTTGCAAATTTAAAATTTGGAGGTTATGAAATTTTCATTCGACATGTAAGACAACTAAAAATTGTGAAACAGACTAAAAATGAATTATTAATTATTTTATTAATACTTTTGGAAGCTATAAAATCGTTTCCTTTTTGTGGTGGGCAAATTGTTAATATTTTGCTAGTAATTTGTGTGTTGTTTCTTTTTTAGTGCATTTATGCACGACCGGGCCATTTACCATTAGTGAGTCAAGCAACTTGTGCAGTTGTGCACCACAATACTACTCCAAATTGGTATGAAGAGATTAAAATGCGTTTACCAATAAATTTACATCAAAATCATCACATATTGTTTACTTTTTATCATGTTTCTTGTGATATATCTAAGAAGCGTGATACTATTGAAACGTCAATTGGATATGCGTGGATACCTTTGTTGCAAAAAGGGAGATTATGCGTTGAAACTCAAACAATTCCTGTTGCTAGTCATTTACCAGGTGGATACCTTAGTATTCATCCGTTCGGTTTAGGAAAAGGAGTAAGTTATATATATTTTTTAAATATTAATTTCTTTCGCTCATAAACCAAGCGGTAGCCAGAACTAATTTGTAATAATTGTTTTAGAATGCCGGACCTGAAATATCCTGGATTGACTCACAGAAACTCATATTTACCGTTTCTTTTAATTTAATATCGACTGTTAACACTCGAGATCAACATTTGCACAATCTTTTTATTCATTCTGATCGACTTTTAGAACCAAAACCGATATCCTTACCAAGTGAAGATGAAACATGTAAAGTCCTCAAAGCCTTACATGCAGTGCAGTTAACGACATTAATCAATTACCTTCCGACAATCTTAAACCAATTATTTTTACTTCTTGTCTCGACAAACAGTGAAAATATTGGAATCAACATAATACGAGTGTTGATTAATTTAATTCACATGATATATGATTCGGGTAGAAAAGAGATTTTAGAATCGTACATCAAATTTGTTTTTGTAACACCAGAAGGGAAAAAAAATGCTACCGTTCATGAAGAAATGTGTAAATATCTTCCAATGATTTTACATCCGAATAATACGGATTTTTTGGTTGTCGATAAATTTATGTGCCACTCTGATTTCTTTTTCGATGTTATTATCAAGAGCATGTCACAACATTTATTGAATACGGGAAGGATTAAGGTAGAAAAACATGTTATTATTAAATAGTTTCAATTTATTGATTGATGATTTTATTTTAGATGTTACGTAATGAAAGGTTTAGTAATGAATATCTTCAGAAAATTGAAAATATGTGCAATGTCTCTATCGGTTACATTTTAAATAAACATAACGATATTCAAAAAGAAACTTTGGAATTGAATAAAAGTTTAGCCATTTTTTTAAAGGTAAAATAATTAATTCAAAATATTAATGATTGTTATTTTTATTTTTAATTTTAGAAATGCCTTTCATTAATGGATAGAGGTTTCGTATTTAAACTAATCAATTCTTACGTTATTAAATTTAATCCTGGTGATGTGAGATCGTTACAAGAATTGAAATTCAAATTTTTGGAAATCATTTGTAATCATGAACATTACATTTCATTTAATTTACCTATTTCACATGCAAGGTTAAGTCCTAAGGGTAGATCGCCAGATTTTTCGCAAGAATATTCATTATCGGAAGAATTTTGTAAGCATCATTTCCTTGTCGGATTGATTTTACAAGAAGTAAAAACTGCTTTGAATGAATTATCGCATATTAGAAAAGTTGCTTTGAGCACATTAAGAGATTTAGTTGCGAAACATGAAATGGACGATCGATATCAAAGTAAAGGACAGATGGGAAGGATTGCTTTAATTTATGTGCCTTGGCTAACTATAGTTTTGGAGAATATAAATAGATTAACACCCGATGAAAAGATGGAGGAAGTTTTGTCTAATGGAAATAGAATTTCTTCTTCCAGTAGTTATCTCTTTAAAAGTTCTGTCAGTGATACACCTAGCAGGCATCGATTCACTTTACATTTTTCCGATAGTCCGTTGAGAATACGAAATTCAGCTTTTTTTGATGCAATAGCGGGACAATGTAAGTTTTATTTCTTGGAAAATTACTTACGCAATCCATCATCTTCATTACTCACGATTTATTAATTTCAGCTGTTTTAAATGGAAATAGTTCACTAAGCCTCGAATCAGATTTATCAACAATGTCTGGAGATAATCAATCGATTGCATCTCAAGAAACAACTATTATTCGTGAGGATTTAAAGAACGATATAAAAACGCACCATCGTGGTTTAAGCATCACACAATCAACTCAAATGCAACGCTATGATAAATTACAAACATCAGAAGTAAAAGATGTCCTTCTCATATTTCTTTTCATTGTAAAATATTTAGGGGAAGAACAAATTCTTTCTTGGTGGCAGAAATGTTCGGACACTGATGCGATTGGATTCTTTTCAATATTAGAAATATGTCTGAATTATTTTAAGTATACCGGAAAGAGGAATGTCATTTTAATAAAACAACAAACGGCTGCAGACGTTATTAAACCGAAATCTGCAAAAGCGCATACTTTACCAGCTAGAATGAACCCTTCAGAAATGAATCATGAAAATACAAGCACATTGATCATACATACCAGAGATAATCGGGAAAATTTGATTACTGCAGGTTTGTGATGAAATAATAATTTTAGGTTACGTTGAACATTTTGATATTTTATAGAAAATGAAATGATGCGTAATCAACAGGCTTTACTAGAGCAACATTTAGCCAACGAAATTGGTTTGATAATATTAGATTGTTTAGGTTTATATTGTACCAACTTTCGAACAAATTTGTTGCAATTAGAAGGAGATAATGCTCTAATGACAAAGATATGTGATATTTATTTAACGTTTATAGAGTTGGGACAAGGAGAGAAGTTATATAAACATGTTTTTGCTGCTTTAAGAGCATTCATAAACAACTATTCAATTATATTGTTCCAAGGTTAGATAATTACTTACTTTTTTTAAATGTTATTACAATTTTTTCGTACTTCAGGAAATGCTATTTTATGTGGACGTTTGTGCTATGAATTATTGAAATGTTGTAATAGTCGTTTATCATCTGTGAGGCAAGAGGCATGTGCAATACTTTACCTGTTGATGAGATCTAATTTTGAGTTTACGGGACGAAAAGGTTTAACCAGAGTGCATTTACAAGTTATAATTTCAGTATCGCAGATTTTGGGTAACGTAATTGGATTAAATAATTCACGATTTCAAGAAAGTTTGTCAATCGTTAACAGTTACGCTACCAGTGATAAAGCCATGAAAGGCACTAGTAAGTAGAATATTTTTATTTTAAGAAACGTGTGTGTACCTTTACGAAATGTTTTAGGCTTCCCTTTAGAGGTTAAAGATTTAACAAAACGAATACGAACTGTATTAATGGCTACAGTGCAAATGAAAGAACATCATCACGATCCGGAAATGTTAGTTGATTTACAACACAGCCTCGCAAATTCTTATGCGTCTACTCCAGAATTAAGACATACTTGGTTAGAAAATATGACAAAGAATCATTTGCGGGATGAAAATTATTCCGAGGTATGATAATAGAGAAACGAAATTATTTTATTTATTTGAAGGTTAATTTTAATTTATTTTTTAGGCTGCTTGTTGTCAGTTACATGTGGCAGCACTGATGGCGGAATATTTAAAATTAAAAAACATCCAACCTTGGGGTGCTGAAGTTTTCAGTAAAATATCTTCCAATATTACCAAAGATGAAAGAGATTTAAAACTTGATGTTGGAGTTCAAGATGTGCAATATTCGGAATACACTTTGCTTCAGAAATTGGAAACTTGTGCAGAATATATTGATAAAGCTGAAAGATACGAACTTTTAGGTAAATATAAAATTTTGATTGCATTTGAACCAAATACGTAAACATAAACGTAATGCTTGTCGACATTTATTTTGTTTTTATTTCTTTTAGGAGAGTTATATAGACTCATAATACCAATATATGAGAAAAATAGAAGTTATGAATCATTACAAGGGTGTTATCAAACACTTGCAATTAATTATGGAAAAGTAGTGGAAATAAATAAATCTGGTAAAAGGCTTCTGGGACGATTTTACAGAGTTGGATTTTACGGACAAGCTTATTTCGAAGATGAAAACGGTGTGGAATACATCTATAAAGAACCAAAAATAACATCGTTGAGTGAAATATCTGAAAGATTGCATAAACAATATTGCCAAAAATTTGGACAGGACATTGTAAAGTTAATTCAAGATTCAATACCGGTACGGCAAATTTTCTAAACAAATTTTCTCTCTTTTATATTAAAGATGTTTTTTAAATTTAGATTGAATCAAGTGAATTAGATCAAAAACACGTTTATATTCAAGTTACACATGTGATACCTTATTTTGAAAAATGTGAATTGGAAGATAGGCAAACTGAATTTGAACAAAATCACGATATAAATTGTTTTATGTTTGAAACGCCTTTTACAAAAAATGGGAAAGCTCGGGGTAATCCAGAAGAACAATGGAAAAGGAGAACAATACTAAACAGTAAGACATTAATAACTTTTTCTTTTGGTTAATTTCAGTTAGTCCGAGATTATTCAGGTCCAGATTGTCATTGGTTTCTTTTTATGAATCATTGTTTTTATAGAGTTGGTAATGTTATTATATATTTTAGCGGAATATTCTTTTCCATATGTAAAGAAACGTATAAAAGTGATTGAAAAACGAAGCATTGAAATAAGTCCAATAGAAGTAGCAATACAAGAAATGCAGCATAGAATATCAGAACTTGAAGATGTAGTTTTTTCTAAACCGCCAGATGTTAAAAAATTACAGTTGGTATTGCAAGGAAGTGTTTACGTGCAGGTCAATGCGGGACCATTAGCATATGCATCTGTATTTTTAGATCCTTCTTTATGCGGAATGTATCCCGAAGATAAAGTGGAAGAATTAAAAGATATTTATAGGTAAGTGAATTACGTAAAAATCGTATTGATATTTTTCATGTTTTTATTTTATTTTAGAGAATTTTTGAAGATTTGTTATTCGGCTTTACAAGTAAACAGTAAAATAATACGTGAGGACCAGCATGAATATCAAGAAGTTTTACGAGAAAATTATAAGAAACTCTGTATATCTTTATCAACTATGTTTGGTGAATCTCTTTGGCCTCATGAAGAAATGGGTAGCTTCAAGCGGAACAGCACTGCTCTATTTAGTGCTATCAGTGGCGCATCACATAATTCTAGTACTGCTTAAATTCTATATTGCGTACTTAAGTTGCATTATCATTACAGTACAATTTAAACGGTGAAATTTAAGCAGGGTTTATATTATTTTGGTGATATTAATTTTTTACTTAATTTTATTCATCAAATGATCAATAAGTTTATGCCATAATACTTGATTATTGGGAAATCTATAAGATTCAACAATTTTATCAGTTCAATTCAAAGGAAGAAATAATTTGGGAGATGGTTTGTTAACAAAGAAATAAATTTTCATTCTAGTCACTAACAATATTTCCATAAAAGTCTTAAGATATACCATCAATATTAAATTCCCATTACATATTTTAGTTTTTAAAGATATTTATTAAATGTTTATAGGTTTTTTAAGTAAAAATATTGTTAAAAACTAACAGCACAGCCAACGACATTAGGAATTTTCTCATTATTTCATAAACATTTATGTCCTTCAGAGTTTAAAGGCCTTTCAAGGTTGTTACTAATACATCCAGGTGATTTTGATAAACGTTTTACAAGAAATGAGACTGCAACATAGCTCAATTTTCCCTAGTAATGCATTTTATATAAAAAAATAAGCGACCCCTAAAATAAGGATATTCCTAAATATCTCCATGATCATTTGTAAGAGAGAAATCGAATCTAGAATCTTTAACTTCTTAAAAATCTTTTTATAAAATTCTGTCCAATCAGAAAAAAAAATTATTTATAAATATATTCAAATTATTTAGAATAAATATTACAAACGTTAGTCAAATTAAATATATATATATACAAATTTTATAAACGCAAAAATGGAATAATGCTTTTCGAAATAATTTCTTTTTTTATTGTTTTTGAGTGGGCTGTGAAACACGGAAATGAATCTAATTAATTTTTCGAATGAAATGTACAAGTGAGTTTAACTTTTCTTGCCATTCATTATTTTTATTGTCGTGACATCAAATTCCATTTTATTTTTATGACGATATTTCTACGCTTCGTTTGTAAATACTATTTTTATTTTTATATTAAAATAACTCATTTTGTATTCTTATTTTTTGCTAAAATGTCACTGACAAATATATATGTTTAGGTAATTGTGTAATAAACCTTTATCGTTAGTGTTAATTTATTTATAATTAGTGTATGTATGTATATTGGAAAGCAATACACAATAAATGTTATTAAAAATAAGATTTGGGCTGCATTTAAGTTGGTATTACCGTTAAAAATAAAAACAATTAGTTGTCAAGTCAATTTGGTTGTGTGCAGTTCATAGATTACATATCTAGTTCCCATCTTTCACATATGTAGCACTTTCATATGATTAAAATTTACAAGGAAAATTAAAACACTTTTTGTTATTTAATGTTTGTTTATTGATGACACAAAGTCAATATTAACTTTTATTTAATAGTATAATTAATAAATATAAAAACATAATATGTACAAATATAATGAAATATAATTAGTTTATATATAATATATACCATTAGAAACAGAAGTAATATTACACATATACTATATGAAACTAAAGACAAAGTAAGGATAGGAGGGGGAGGGGGGGGGGCAACAAAATTTATGATAACAATCATCGCATTCTTATCATAAATTTTTTTTTACATATTTATATATCGATTTAATCGACCAGTTAATTCATTTGTTTCTTTCAAAATAGATTATTTTCATTTGACAAAATTAAAGGATTTCTTTAATTTAAAATGTTTTTTTCTTGTTTCTTTAATAATTTTAAGGCTAGTGCACCATTTTATTCGAACAATTTACAATATTTATTATTAAAACACAAATTTCCATTTCTTTTAAAACAGCCGTGAAAGATAAAATTTATATATTTTTACTAAATTATTTTTTTTGACATTTTGGTGTTTGTTTTCGTTTCATTATTTAGTAAAAATATATGCTCATATAAATAAAACAGCCAGGATAGATAGCCATATCTTATGTTTAATTATCATTGGAATGACACTTTTTAAATATATTTCCTTTTTTTTATATTGTTATTGTTTCTTTCTGGACTTTTCAATACAATTTAATTTATCTTAGCATAAATATATAAACAAAGCAAGGCAGTATTCAATTTTCAACAAATAAACAGGGAGCAAGCAACAAGATACATGTACAAATTAATGTCAAATATTCTGTTTCATTGTGAAAATTAAATCAAAACTGGCACAAAGAACCTTAACATTAATTCAATTTTTTAAGAAGAGAGCTTTTCAATTTATAAAAATTTAAATGAAAGATACTAAAAATAAATTCAAATCGTGTACACTAATAAAATCAAGTTCATTGGCAATTAGTTTGATAAAAATTATTGTAAAAAAAACTTAAAAATAAGTAAAGCACTATTAAAAAATAAAAATTAATACATTAATGAATGACTAAAAAAGGGATTGATGTAAAACCGATTGAGAAAGTTGAATAAATAAACTAGATAACAAGAGCCATATCTTTTTTACTGGGTAGATTCACTTTTTTACCTTGCCACAATGAATTGTGAATCGTGAATGCATCTATCGTCACTGTCAGATGTTTGGTATGCACTTGAGCGAAACACTTTCCACCCGAGTTGTATCTAAAATTGATGTTATGGATTAGGAACATCTAATTTCATAAAAAAGTACTTACTTAAAAAATTTATCAAACATCCTGTCATTAACTTGTTTAGGACCAGTTCCATATAATTTCGTGACCTCTTCCCTATCGGGACAATATGAATATAAAGCTCTAAATTGGCAGCTAGCATCTCTAAATAAAATTAAAAAGTGTTTACTTTCAGAACGTGCTATTTCTTCTAAGACACGTTGCTTGGCTTCTTTATTAACAGCACCTGGAAATACGCAGTATTCAACCGCATTTCTCATTATTCCTTTGTTTGATTTTGTTGCTGGTTGCTTATACAACCTTGGCCCTGAAATTGTAAACAAAAAATTAATTTTATTTCTATGCAATAATCAAAGTGAGACACATCATACCAGTGTAGTCCATCATACTGCTGGGCGTAGAACTGATATCACTAGAACCATCATCAAATATTCTTCTTTTAGAAATGGGCAAACTTCCAGGGCCTGATGGGGATGGTAAATGTCGGATAGGACCCATCCCAGGTGATGGGGCACGACGTGGTGGAGTTGCTCTACCTAATCCGCTATCAGTATCTCCATAACGATATGCAAAGCTATCTTGATCGGTACTCGATCCTACAAAAAATGAGCATGTAAGATTTGTATAGGTGTGAGGTGAGATAATAAGTTACAAGTTTTTTTTTTTTTAATTTAACAAAATTTTAATATAAACCTATGCCCAATCTATTAACTTGGAAAAATAGCATTAGATGAATTAAATGAATTTCATGAAATGATAAATATGTACTCCACTCCTCCTCCATTTATGTATGTTTGGGTTAAAAATTAAATGACATTTAGTGAAACTATTTAAATTCAGGTTAACTGATTTCATAATCTACGCATTTAATAATTAGAAACAAGACCCAAAATCCTTTTTGACCAAAAGGAAAGAAAATTATTTATTAGTTAATTTTTAAAGAGAATTATTTTTAAAAGGAAACAAAACATTTAAAACATTCACCTTGGGCAAAAGGATTTTTAAATAAATGCTTTAAAATAAACTTTATTTAGAGATAAAACTCCCTTCAATTATTAAGTCTTACCTCTAAATAAGCAATACATAGACATAATTATATAGGGCAGGCAGATACATTTCTAAATAAGAATATTAAGATAAATAATTAAAATAAGCTGAAAAAAAATTCTCAAGCAAAAATATTAAACACAAATCAGTAAACATAAAATTAACACAACCACCTTTGATCCCTTGGCTAAAAAAAAAAAATAATAAAGAAAGAAAGAAATGAAACCAGTATAATAAAACCAACGCAAGCACTTTTGTGTTTATATCAAGCAAGAATATACCATCACCATAGCTACGGTAAAACAACCACCACATCTAAAAAAAAACCAATGAAAATAAAATTGTACGGAATGATGAAAGGATAACTAAATGTGACAGCAGAATTAAAGAAATGTAACATAATAAACAGCATACAATTAAGGTGGTGGTAGTTGTTATTCTTACCGTACAAATTCATCATAGAGTTTGACTTGCGACCTTTAAAGTTTTGATAAGTGGAATACTTAGGCCTTCCCCTGGTCTGAGCCGGTGACGGGTCTGCAAATTACATACACATACAACCTACAATCTCCATTCCACTCAAAATATCTTTTGTTCATGCTTTTACACCAATACAACATCAAAATATATTCATATGGCTCATCTTATCCCCGATTGTAAATATTTTTTTTACGACGGGCGCTCTTTCCTCACAGATGATTTTGAATGAAATGGGGACGTGCCGAGCGCAAACACATCTAACTTTTAATAAGCTACACACATATCAAAATAGTGAAGGTCCTTAATTATAAAGATAGGTGTTGCAAGTAAAAGGGACTAGGCAAAAATTTGTGTGTGATTGTTTTTTCGGTAGCCTTTACAGAGCGCATCGTTTTCATTCATATACTAATCTGGTTCAATTTTTGTAAATCTGAATCAATTACAAACCTCGGGAAGTTTTGTAAGAACTACGGCGTCCCAGAGTTTGATTGGCACTGTGGCAAGGTGACATACCTCGACTATCATCTGGGGAATCTGTAACCCACAAAAACAAACGCCTTTGACAAACACCCAAAAACAATTTGACAACATATAATTATTATTATTATTCCCAGAGTTTTGATATATTTACTTACAATAGTGTGTACACTAACACTAACTATACACATGCATACTAAAACAAATTAAAAAAAATGTACAAATTGCTACTATTATTAAAATTCACCCCAAACGAAAAAAAAAAGAAAAGAAATAAAATAAAATAAAAGAAAACAAACCTTTGTATAGTAATCCACTACTAGCTAAGCTGTCTTGAGAACCTCTATAATAGTCCCTTTTCATAGTTGATGGGATATAGGAGTTAGCTGATATAAACAATAAAAAAAAAACAAAAAATATGCAAATTAATTATGCAAAAACAAATTTGAAGGTAGAAACATGCCCATATATACATAAAATATATAAAGCATTGCCAATTTACATGTAGCCTGGGAGGAGGCACAGCAGTATAGAAAGGGGAAGCAAAATTAGCAAAATTTGTGTGTTCTATTGTATTTTGCTTATTGTTGTATATTGGGTAGGTAGGTAGCAAAAAATATTTTTTATTTATCTGAGCTTCAAGCTGGTTACACCTTACACTAATTATCATTAACAATTGTTTAAAAAATCACACATTACACATTTCTTCATAGTTTTCCTTTTATTCATTCATGTAAATGCAGATGAATTGAAAGGTAAAAATCCAAAATGGAAACATATCGTAATAATGGAAGATAAATAATAATAATTATGAATAATATTTGGAGGAAATAGTGTAAAAAATGTAACAAATGGTTAAAAACGGGTGAAAAACATCCAAAGAAAAATTGTTAAAAAGATAAAAGGAGCATACCTGTTAAATTGGAACTAGAACCTTTCTTCCCTCTGGCAGGTTGCAACATTCCTTCCGCCATTTCAACAGATCCACTATCTATATGGATTGTCTTTGGTCTGGGCCTTGTTTGCGCCTTGGCCCTCATTTTAGGAGCAGGTTTCAAAGAATTTAACAATGCTTTATCAACGTCTTTGCCCTGCAATAATCAAGATAAAATTAATTTATTACAATCAATTAATAAATTTATATGTAATTATTTTACCAAAGACCAATATATGAACGACATTGTTAATTGTGTTTTGTGTGTGATTGGGAGGGAGTTGCAAGCCAAAGCAAGTTCATAAACACGGTGCAAATAAAAACAAAAATACAAACTTAAAATAAGGAAGTGGTCGTGTGTTAAAAATAGAACTCCCTCTTAGAAGAGAATGCATCCAACACCTCCAATTCACTAATTTATATGTACTGCTTAATGCAAGAGTATTTTAAAAATATATATAAATAGACTCTTCTGATTTACTAAATAACTGGAAATTCACTCTTTTATTTTACAAAAGCAAACGACTTTTAACTTGATTTTTTACCTAGTTGCTAGTCTATGT
>JAODAH020029370.1:0-16111 GCA_027574865.2 Coproporus ventriculus
TTGCATTATAATTTACTTTCTAAGATTATTATTCTAATTTGAAATTATATAGAAAGTAGGAGTGCAATTTTGTTTAAAGGAATTAATAATTAGATGCTTTTGTAGGTTAGAATTTTTGTTAAAGATGGCAGGCAGAAGATTCTCCTGCAGCGTTGGTGTAAGAAAGAAAAAATGGCGCGAAATTTAATAAAATCATCTAAATCTAGTGGTAAATTTCGCCATTTTCTTTCTTAACGCTTGCCATCTTGATCTCTCAATTAACAAAAATTTCCTCGATAATTTGAGGGATTTTGGTGGGCATCATTTTGGTGCCATCCATCGAGGATGCTTGAACTAAAAGAAAACAAAGAAATCCCTGGATTTCTGTAATATAGAGGTCAGGTATTGTAACACCTGACCATAGACGGAAGTGGAGCAAGCGCCCCTACCTTCCATCCGATGATAGGAACAGATACTTCGCTTTGATCTCAGCCATAGGCCGAGAAGCGATACTGAACCAGCTTTCAAGTAGCAATAATCGCACCTCGGATAAACCTCATTGGTTACGATATCGCCACTGCGCAAAACAGCAGCAGATACTACGCTCTGGCCATAGGCCGAGAAGCGTTACTGAATCAGGGATTTTCTCAACCTTATAACCATTTCAGATTTACAATGTATAAAACAGAAGAAAACTAGCGCCACCTACGTAGAAAATGCGCAACTACAATTTATATAAACTATATAAATTTTTATATACTCCGACCATGTTGGATTGCTACGAAACGTAAAGAAAGAAAATGGCGCGAAATTTAAATTCATTTTGGTTACTATAAATTTCACTAGATTCACAAGTTAATACGCCCAGCAAAAGCTAAAATAATGAATAAAATGAATAAAAACGAAATGTTATTTAAGCATTTAATAAATTATTAAAAACATTTTTGTAACATACATGATAATATGTATTTTCAATATAGACAAAGAATTGGTAAATATATCGGTAAAATAAAAGACAACAACATATAAATTACTAGAAACAGATAAGAATTAAACAACCATAGTAATATTAAACATCAAGATCGGATTGAAAATTTTTCATTTTTAAATCGCAATTACAATTTATATACAATATTTTATAAAGGGGAGCCACATCCACGGTGATCACAGAAATATATCCAATTTTTCTTTTTTTTTATTTATAAAGAAAAAAAATTTAATTTGCACAAATGTATTAATGTCAACAATGTGATGATAATAATAGGAATCTAAAATATTGCAAATTGGTAACGAAATAGAATTAATTACATTTAATAAGTACTTTATACAGTTAGAGTGGGTATTGGAAATTATGTTTTATATGCGATTGAACGCATCTTATATTGCTTATATACAAAAATAAATTAAAAATTGAAGTGCATTAGTTTAAGTTTTAAGTTAAATATGATTTAGTTATAAAATCAAAATCATACATAACCTGCAAATTGAAATTTGCACAATAAATCAATCTTTGGTTAAATACATAATAACATTTCACAAAATTAAATCACAAATGCTAGAAGCACCACATTTTGTAATAAGTACAAGAAATAAAGTTCGTATATCTAAGCATTGCACGCTCAAAATCCTTCCTCGATCCGATCTTGACCTCTTTCAATCTATACGGCGCACATTATTTCATGCGCATATTAGAGAATTCTACTATATATATAAATCTCTAGTTCATACAATTAAAAAATCTACAATTCAGCTGTGAACGAACCTATCGAAATAATAAAATCGGTTATTATATTGCACATAATATCAAGGATTCAAATCACTTTGTCGATACAAAAAGATATGTTCAAACATCACTATCGGGATCCGTTTCACTTCGTGGCTGTCCAAAGTTTCTTGTTATACTTTCACTCATCGATCTAATATTCGCTAAATGCACCTCGTTTACAGGCACTGAAAAATAGTTCAGTCTATCGAGATCCGGCATCGCATTTAAATCATCATCAGTTCGATAACAATTATCATACTCAGAATCGTAAAGGGCACTGAGTGAATCCAAGGACATCATTGCATCCGAATCGAATATACGTGATGATGCTCTTGAAGACATGCTGGTGTTATCGTCCATGTCACCCTCATGGTTATGATCGTTATATGCTGAGTTTACATCACTTAGAGCTCCTACAAGCAAAAAAAAAGTATTTCAAAATCGGAACAGCGCAATGAGGAATCTTTTGAATACATAAAGAAATTGGGTAAAATCATGCAACACCTTTTTAATTCAAGGTAAACAAGATTTTATTAATATTTTCCATAGGGAAGACATTTAATGCAAATTGGTTTCAAAAATGATCATGGATGATAGTAAGGTTATGACCATTTACTTAGGAGTTTTGAAGGGCAACTTTTTTGCCATACATTACTCACGTTGTTTTTTATTCTATGTTTAGCTGCACTTCAACTTCTCCATGAATTAAGCGAGTTTGAGCAATTATACACTACAAATAATTTATTACGTGCTTTACTAGTATAATATTAAAAATTTGGAAACGATTAAACTTACCTTCTGCATCTGTTAAGCCAGTCTCGTTAATCATGGAAATATTCTCCAAGGCGGGATCATCTGTTGTATATCCTGTTGACTCCCGATCATTTAGTAGCGGTTCTGAAGCTCCACCTTCCTCATCTTCACTCCATTCTGATTGGCTACCTTCCCCAGCGGGATGTTTTTGTACTTCCAAGTTTCTTAACTTTTCCTGCACCTTCTCTTCTAATAATCTTTTCACTTCTTCCTCCTAAAATACAAACGAACAATTATTTTAGTCCTAGATTCTAATAATTAGATCAACTTTTTAATATTCTCTAGTTTTCTGTGCGTTCTACAAAGAATTATGATATAATTACCAATTCCTTATCAATTGGCTGCTTGTAACAATAACAAATTTAGTTAATAAGCAATAAATTTATATACAAAAAGAAGATTGAAGCAAACCTTTGCATGTTCTTCTTCCATCCTCCTTTCTGCTTGTTCGAAACTCTCAATGTCGGTGTCATCATCTTTTTGTTGTTCCAACATTATACAATCTTCGCATTCTCCATCCATTTCTCCATCAGTCTTTTGATTTGGACTCCTGCAGATGAAAAACAAACTTATTGCCAACTTAAAAAATTAAAGACCCCACAGCATATATTTTAAGCAAAAACATGCCGTGAATTTTTGAATGATTGTTTTAGTTCAAATTCCTTCACCATATGAATTGAATTTCTTTTTTGTTTCACCTTTTTGACAATGATATGGGTTAGCTACACCTATGCAAGCGTGATGTGCCAGCAAGCAGCATGGAGTTGGCGTGTATTAATTTTGAAGCACTCGTTATGAAAAGTGTTAATATTGGGATGGAAAATCATGCAACACGTGTTATTTCTGTATATTTGTGTATTTTGTTTGTTTTTTCTTGCATGTAAATACCTGTCAAGAGGTGAAACTTTTAGCAGTTTACAGCTCTGTGAAGGTCCCGGGGGTGAAGGTCCCCGTTTAAGTGATCCCTCCTTGCTGCTTACTAAAGGAGGGGACATGCACTGTAAGGTTATATTCCCTGACGGGTTTACTCTCAATCCCAACGCCAACGCTTGAATAGCTGCTAATCCAACCTGATGATTGTTGTTGTACCTTACTAGCGGTTCCAAAGCGATATCTTTACTCGTTTGAGTCACTTCCAATTTTGGTGGGATATTTTGCAGTAAATTCTGTTCATCGAGTAATTTTTGGATTTCACGCTCAAAAGGTCCCATATCCTCCGTATTGTTTAGTTTCACATTTGGGGAGAGTTTTTCACGTCCACCAGGTGATGCACGCAATCTTCTAATATCCTTCTTATCCGTTTGGCAAGAACCATCTTTCTTCGAGCTTTTCTCGCTGCTTGCATATTTGATATCTTCATTTAAAAGTTCACGGATCTCTTCAGCTTCCTTAAAGCTAGGGGAACGTTTGCAATTAGCAGAAACTTTATTACATTCCAGTACCGAATCGCTATCATTTCTGGTACGTTTTTCTAGACTCTTTTGTTTTTTAGACACAGCTCCATTTGATATATTGCATCGTAAAAGAGAATTCGGTTTTTTTGGTTTTGTTAGGAATTCGAAACTTGCACAACTTTCACCCCTACAACTTTCTTCGCCATCTAATACAGGTGGACTTGTGATTATAGACGAATCTGTATTGCAGGTTCCTGCTAAGGCTAATATGGCACCTGGAGGGAGATTGTTTCGTTTTACCGAACGATCATTGGAATTATTTCGTAAGGAGCAATTTGGTGGGATGTAATCTAGAGAGGCACGGGGTGATGTTTCAGGTGAGGAACATGGATTGACTTGGATATCGGAAGGAAAAATAAATTGTTGAGCATCAGTTACAGGTAGAGGGGGTGATACACATGGAGATGCATCGGCATCTGTCGTTCGACTATAACTTTCATCTGAACTACTTATACTAGGTGAATGATTTAATGAACTTATTTCATCTGCCGAACTGTGTATTCGTTGTGGTGCACTTGGCGGATACATTCCTCCTAAACTTTCGTCAGAATAATGACGCTGAAGCGGGCTGTGTCTATTATGATGCGGACTTCGATTCCTCAAAGGGCTGTGGTGTGTTTGCAATTGATTTTGTCTTATAGGTAATTTCAATTTTATTTCTGGCGAAGAAGGTTTGCAAGTCAATGGCACTGCATTTGAACTATGGGGTAGTTGTATATTTGTGGCTGATAAATTTTTACGATGCCTACTGGGCGATTCTTTACCTGGAGGTTTCGGTAAAGGTTTCATATAGGGCTTTACATTATCTACGGTTTTTTGGGACGATAAACTCAAATAAGGGTTAGGAACGCTACGTGGCCACGGCGGGGTGTACTTCATATCAACTTGCCGAGGATAAATCATTTTATGTGGTGGTAATGGGGGAGCTGACACATTGTCTTCATGCTTTTTAGCGTTTCTGTTAGATTTTGGTGGTACGGGAAGTAAAGGCTCATTTTCGCACCCAATATTCATTTCACGATGGCACGTTTCTCGCAATGGCGGTAATCGCATTGCATTGCGTATCCCAAAAGTATCATCGCGTGAATTACTTCGATTCTGCATTGCAGTATGCGTTTTCGTCCTTCCATTCATTTCACCATGAAGCAAAGCAAGCGGCGTAGCTACACCACCATACATATTATTCATACCTGAAATATAAATAAAAATTGACAACATGTACACAAACTATTTTAAAAGTGCTAAATAACAATGTGCTTTCTACTCTAATTTTCAAATCAAACAACATTACTTACAAAATTAAATACACATAACCTATAAAAATTTTTTTTAACCAATAAGTGCAGTGTCTGGAAACAATAAAACATAAATGGAAGGAAGAGAATTTTACAGATGTACTCACCCATTGAATTGTTTCCTGGACCGCTCCTGAAATTATTTAATTCTTCGACACGTATAGTCCCCGGTTGTTTTCGATCAATTAAGAAATAAGTTGTCATGTCACCTTTTCCTTTAACTTTTACTTTACCGCGACATTGAAATTCATAAGGATATGATTTTAGAACTTGATAGACTTCTTCGGTTACTTGCGTATGGTTTGGTAAACCCGTCGAATCCATCCGACTGGCAACATTTACGGTATTTCCCCATATGTCATATTGAGGCTTTCTAGCTCCAATAACACCAGCCACAACAGGTCCAATATTAATCCCTTTAATTATAAAGTTAAATAGATAAAAGTTTCTCTTTCATTTGAAGCTTATGTTAACAGTTTAATAAAGTTTAGGCAATTTGTGGGTTAACTCAATTAAATTTAAGTAATCCAGGAGAATGTCAATTTAAATTACTTAAATAAATAAATAAAGATTTAACTTACCAACTCTTAACATAAAATTATTGTAGCTATTTTCATTAATATTTAGAAGACGATCCCTCATGGCGAAAACAAATTCAACAAGTGTACTTAAATGTAGTCCGGCTGTGCTCTCATCATCATCCAGGATCCTCAAATCAGGCATCAATCCAACAGCTGCCATATAAGTCGATCCAACAGTCTTAATCTTATCAATTGCTTTAAATCTTTCTTCACTTAATAAATCATCGAAATCGGCAATAATTTCATTCAACAATCTCAAACATTCGACTCCTTGATTATTCCCATCTAGTTCTGTATAAAATTCATGGTAATTTGTAATGGAAGCAAAGACGACACCTACTCTCGAATAACTTTGGTGATAGAGTTCCTGCGATAGAGTATTCTGTAATAGAATTAGTTTGATGTATTGCTTGTGCAGCCTTTAGTATCCCAGAATAGACACGAGTCGAATTAAACAAGAAAAATAAAATCAAGGTGCGTCTAAAATTCATTTAGGGCACCTTGATACATCTAGAAAACAATACGTGCTTACAGAGAGATTTTTACGTGCGCGACAGTACAGGCTACACAATATAAGGTTTTGCTGAATACATAGATACAAAAGCGTATTTGAAGAATAAAAAAGAATTAAATTCGCATGCAAAAAGGGGACGGTTATTAAGTTATTTACCATATTATTCCTAAACTGGTTATCTAAGAAATGTGTGGCGACATGCGCCGGAAGTAAATTGAATAATATCCGTTTGTTTGAATGTTGCAAGGCATCCATTTCACGTTTTTCTTCGTTTGCTTGGATTTGCCAGAGAAAATCCAAACGGGCCGTCCATTCTACTTGCCGTCCGTGAAGTAAAACGGCTAATACAAACATTACGATTTGTACAACACTTAATACATGTGCTGGAATGATCGTTCTACAAGCAAAAAAAAAAATTTTGTTTTGTGAAAATTTGAGGTTGTGTATATTACTTACTTGACACGTAAATCGTAGCACATAAATAGATCTATATGGGATAATTCGATTAGGAGTATATACACTGTGGACATAATAATTAATAATGCGGTTTTTAATAAAATTGGTAATCTTAGGAAAATTGCGACTGCTAAATAACCAAGAGCGCAAGAAAGGACTATGTACTGAGGTAGTGGACAAGCTCTATGATCACGTTCCATTGTTCCACCATCTAAGGTCACATTATTTGTGGATTGATTTATACATGGAATATCGGAGCGGCAAGTAAACTGAAAAAGAAAACCTGATACTCTTCTTAACCTATAAATGTATTAAATTAACTTACCACATTAACTTGTGCAACTGTATATACGAGTACAATGGTGAAAACTGTAATTGCAAGACGTAAAACAAAACTCTGTGAAATATCCCACAAGATCCACCTCAGTCGTACAGCTAATAATAACATCAAAACAACGGAAATCCAAACGAAAGCAGTTAAAAACAGTAATAGCAAAATAATGGTTCTTGGTAGAACCACTGCTTGTAAAGCACCGAGGAGCACCAACAATGCTAACGCACAGGCCAAGGAGGAACTATAACCCACATCAACATCATCGTGATACTTAAAAATAAAAACAAACGTTAAACAAAACAAAATACAAATTTTTCGCAACTCACCTGATTCTCTTTCGAAGAATCCTTAAAGCACAACGTAATCAAATTTACATGATTCGATTTCTCCCGATCAACACTTCTCGCTTCGATCGCTTGTGCCAGGTACTTGTTCACCCGATTCGAAGGTTGATGATAAACGCTCGAATGTCTCTTCTTAAACGGTCTCTTAAACTTCTCAGTCACCTTATTCTAAACAGAAATGAATCAAAACTAACCGCATCACACAAATCAAATTTGTAAATCGTTTACCAACAAGAAATACGTCAGCACACTCACACACATAAAACAGTTATAAACGTGAAAATGTGAGATATTAGTGTGAAGAAATTTTTTTGTTAAGGACAGAAAAGGAGAAATGAGAAGTGAATAACATAATGAATCGTTCAAGGAGGGAAAGAATAGTTGAATCGTGTGAGTATACATTGACTCACTTCGATCGTTGGGGTGGATCCTTCGCTCGTACAAGGTTTAATGTCTTTGAAGAATGACTTTCGGTTTTCCACAACCTACAAATCCACATGTTACAACCTAATTTGTTAATTCACTATTTACTACCCTCTCTAATGCATTTTAAACTTAATTGTGCATAAAAATTTTAACGTACTTTCCATTTAAAATATAGAATCGAATGCAAATATTCTATAAGGATCCAAAAAGATGAACCGCACACATGCTCCTATCATGCGATGTAGAGCTTAATTCTATTTTCATTCAAAACTGCAAGTTGTAAACGTTATTTTTTTTTTTCTGAGATGATAAAAGCATATAAACAGATTAAAATCAAATGCATAAATTTAGTTAAACACACTGAAATTAAAAGGTGCAAATTAAAGCTTGTTGCGGTTCAAAATCATTACAATAAAAAAAAACGGTAAGATTTTGAACGGCATGAGTGAGACAAACTTCCTAGTCCAAATATAAGTTTCCAAAGCTTTAATAGTATTTATATAGAAAAAAAGAAAAAAAAAACAGTAAAAACAACGTCATGACAGTGAGTTTTGGGTTTTGTTTTTTGGACAGGGACTCACTTCGACGACGGTGTCTACTATAGGTGAGGTGGCTTCAACCGATGCACGCTTCGAATTTTCTATGAGGAATGCTTTTCTTATTTCTAAGACCTACAAATCGATATTTGCTTTTTGGACCATGTTTTTTTTATTTAAGCAGAACTTCAAAATAATGCACACTTAAATTTTTTTATATTCAAATTTGCTAACTCTTTGGTATCTCTAACCATCTCTAACGTAATTAAAATTAATAAAAATCATAACCTTAAAATTTTGACAGTTAAGTATTGGAGGATTGTAAGTGAAAAATGCCATTTTGTACAGATGGGTTCGTCAATTTTTTTTTAAATCATTTTTTTATTGATTCCACACTTCAAAAGAAAAACATGTGTCTCTTAAAAATATTTCTTTTCAAAACGGGAGTGCAAGTCAATAGCAGAATGGCTTAATTCACAATATTTTTTCTTATTGAACTTGAACACTCTATTCATATTCCGAGATTTCAATTGAAGCACTAGAATCGATTAGCAATCAATATTTTTATTATCAAACTTAAATTTGGATCATGCAAGCTAAGCAAATATGTCAAGTACTACGCTACAAAGCTAACAATGTAAGTAACGAGTTGATGAAGAAAATAAGAATTTAATTTAACAAATATTTTTTTACATTATTATTAATTTTATTAACAGGTTAAGTGTGCATTAAGTACTCAGTTCTTTGATAAAAAAATGAAAAATATGAGAAATATATCATAATATATATATGTTTAAAAAAAAAATAAATATTTGGGAAAAATTCATCGCAATTCTTAAATTCAACTCACTTTAGAATCTGTGGCTTGTAAAGACGGATCATCAGTAGATGGTTCTGCGTGTAGTGCCCTCTGCAGGTCTAGCACCTACAAGCGAAATACTTTACACCATCATCCCACACATTAATAACAAAAGAAAAATTATTTTTCTGTGCTGGGTGGTCTGTGCTTAAAATAAAAATTATATAACAGTGGGCAGAAAAAAGGGAGAAATGATATTTGTGCTATTTTTTTGAGCGTACAGAGTGATTCTTGTAACATTCCTTTAACTTTTTTTTTTTCTTTAACTAACCGTTAATTAAAAGAATGTTACATGTGCAGATGAAACTTAAAAATGAGATTGTTTTCTTATTGTTAAGTCACTTACCGAGTTCTTCATAAGAGGTGGATTAGAAATGGAGGTTTGGATGGGTTTTTGTGTAGTATGTAAAGAATGGGGGGAGTAGTTGTAGAAGTGTAGATAGTGAAGACAACAACACTTACCACATCCTAAAACAACACAACAAACATGCAAACATCACAAATATTTATGTGGATGTAATTATCAGAAATTTTCAGCAAGAGAATGCTTGAAAATTATTAATTTAAGCAATAATAACAATAATAATACATCCTTTTTACAATGTCATCTTCATTTGGTTTATTTTATTCCTTTGCAACCTCTACATATTAAATAAAATCTATGTAAACATATCTTTTTATAGTAATTTTACTATTCATTACCATAGTGTCCTCTATACATGCTATTCTAAAACTGATGACCTTTTTAAATTATCTTTTTCATTGCAATTTTAAAATTAGACGTAATTAGATTTCATGCAGCAATTTAAAAAATTGTGATTTTATTGTTTTAATTGATTGCATACATTAATCTGAACATGCCATCACATCTATGTATTTTAAAGTTTATTAATTGCAACAATATTTAAAAATTACCCTTTATTAAAACACTTATCATTTTGTGCATATGTGCATTAAAGACATTTGTTATAAATATATAAAAAATATGAGTGTATTTATAAATTAATTTTAGTAATAAATAATAAATGTCACAATAGAAATCATTTACAATAAAGACAATTTGTAGTAATGGGGCATATTTCTTCATATTATTTGAAATTTTGAATGGGATCTTTGTTACTATGCAAATTGATAATAGTAGATATCTTTATTTAAAAATTAAAGTTAGAGATGCAGTTACGATTATCATATTTTGAGGTGAAAAAAGATAGGGCTATACGACCCATAGGAAAAATATTACAAAAATGAGTTAGGGGTCGAATTAATTGTAAATGATTTCAAAATTATTTTTTTAATAAGTTTTACAATTTGTTTTTCTTACCTTTCGAGCGTTGGAGTTCTTAATATCATTCGGTTGTAGAGCCATGTTGCTAAATGGAACTTCCATCGAGTACTTAATAGAATGGAGAAGTTGTACCACAACATTAGAGACGTTCTTAAAGCTGAGTTTTCTTCTCTGCGCCGCACCGAGAGCGGATCGAACCTGCAGCGTGTTGAACAACAGTGGCTGGAAGAGATCCGCCGGGAGTGCCGGGGTATGCAGGTTAGTCACAGGGGTTGTTAGCACTACTTGGTATCAATGTGCCATGTTATCATCAAGGATTAAATTTTTGGAGCAAAAAAATAAACAGGCAACATACATACATTTACTTCAATTTTCTGTTTTAAGTGCACTAATGCTTCCAGAAAATCATTTCAGAAATAAATGCTTAATAAGGAAAATGGTGCTTCAGGTGAATTTGGAAAGTTTACACCCAGTTATTGCTTTCAGTAAGGTAAAAATAATGGTGAATACTGAAGGAAAATAGAAATTTGAATTTGAAATTCTGATCATCTAATTCTCAAAAAATTAATCTTCACTTTTGCAAAGAGGAAAGTAAGATGTAAATTTTCAACCACTATTGTTTTCTTACTGCATTGCATTTCCAGGATTTAGATATCAAAAGGTAAAATGCAAAAACACATTTTTAGAAATTAAAAAAAAAGGAAACAATTTAAATAATGGATACAGTTTCTTTTGGCAATTAAGGTGGATGTTACTATATTTTTAACCATTTAACAGCCCAACTGGTTATGGTTGGGCTGTTAACAGAAGCTGCTTTCCTTTCATTAAAAAAAATTGGCAGTAAGATATTACAGAGCTATCCGGAGGATGCCCTGAACAGCTCACAGTTAATTTGATTGGTGAGAGGGAAGCAGAAATTACTTAATAGAAAAGTGTATGAGCAAAATCTTGTGATAATATTTCTATTTATCATTAATAATTGTCAACTGAAAATGTATTTTAATATCACATTCAGGAATTTGTTAATAAATCAAAATTTTAGGGAGAAATGTGCAAATTGTGTGTGAATATCTTGTGTTGGACACATAAAATATTTAGTAACAATTGTTAAAATGGTAATACCCAATCCTAACTAAGAAAAATTTTTAAAAGGAAGGTGTCCAAAAGAAGCAGGTTAACATTGAACATAGAAGGAATGAGTTTGGCGGAAAAACTTTCCATAATATCACATTTTTAATTTTGATATTGAAAATTAAACATGGACTTCTCTATTATAAATAGTCAAATGTTGCAAAACATATAAAAACAATTTGAATTTACTAAGTAAAATAAACATAGCAAGTCTTCAACAGATTATACAACATTTGTCCATTGAAATAGTTTTTCTTACCTAACCTTAAAATTTAATAATTTTAATTTGCAATAAAAAATAAAAAATTATTAATAATTCCATTTGATTTTTTATGCTTTCTTTGCATAAAATAAGTTTGCTTTAATTATTGTGATTGATTTATATTATTGATACCTTTCTCCGCCTAGCTGGAGGAACAATGAAGTATGTCGTTACACAATGATCCCGTAAATATTGGTTTCGTGTTGAACCCATTCCTGCTTCCACTTCATATTCACCTCCAAGATAGTCTAAGGTGGCTTGAGTTATATGAACTCTCCTATAAAATAAATACAAAAATGGAATTTATATTTAAAAAATAAATGAGTTGAATACATACCCCGGTTCTCCACCTGCTTCCATATTATTAGCAAGCGTGACATCATTTGACCAAACATCATATTGCCATTTTCTTAAACCTAACACTCCACACAACACTCTTCCTGAATGTATTCCAACTCTCATGTTTAATTGAACATCAGTAGCTTCCACCACACTTGCAATTGCATCTATCATATCTAAACCCATTTCGACAGTACAATGTGCATGATCTGATCGGGGTTCAGGTAATCCAGAAACGCAATAGTAGCAATCCCCTAAGATTTTAATACGAAGACAATGATTATCCTGAAAATAACAAAAAGATATAAAAAAAGTTTATTCATTTGTACTTTACCTTTACAGCCATTCATAAAACAAAATAAAAGTAAATGAATATGAAAATTCAATTTAATTAATTAAAAAAAAAATACTGAAAATCTTTATACATATTTCTTTTGAAAATAACTTCATTACAATTTATAATATAAAATTCTCATTTCATTCAAATGTATAATTTTATTTGAAATATGTTTCTCTGTATACAAAATTGAATTTTCTGACTGTATACATATCTTAAATGGAAAGTTGAAATTAACAGATTGAAATGAAAGCAATGAAAAAACTTGAATATTTTATAGGAGAATGATTTTAAATGTAAAATAAAAGTAATTAAAATATTTATTTATGTCAATTCTTGCAAATTAATTTTTATAAATCTGTGGATGACAAAAATTTCCATGTTAATCAAGCAATTATACAAAGTGACATTATCTAGTTTTGTATTTATCTATTGGATACGCCATTTTGAATTTAAGGCCAAATAAAACATGTAGTTAGGCACATTGATATGGAATTTGAAGAGAAAGATTACAAAAAATGAGTCAAGTGCCTACTTTGTTTGCTTATTTAAGGCTCCATATCATGCAAATCTGTATCAAACCTTGCAAGGTTATAAAAAGAATGTGAGAGTTGGGATATATGTAATTTTCACTTTGAAATATTTTGGAAATTTTCATTATGGATGTACAAAGCTGGCCAAGTTCCTCCTTCCAATCGTTTTTCTTTAAAGTTTAGTTTCATATTTTATACCCGGACCTTTCATGTAGACAGAATTTTAATTTTTCTATTCTCAAATAATATATTGTTTAATATGATTTACTTTAAGGTTGTTTTAATCTATAAATTTTTAATATAAAATAAGATTATTTTCGTTTTAAAAATCTCAATTCGAGATTTAAATTTGAGAAATTTAATAAAAATTTACTTACGTTGGCTAATTGATCGAATCTTCCAAAAAGTTCATTTAATAACCTTACTAATTCTTGAGCTGTACATTGGGATGCAAGTACTGTAAAACCAACTATATCCGCGAAAAGTATGCTGAAACAAACACGTAACAATTAATAAAATTTATTAATAATAAAAATTCGATTTTAGTTCACTTTTTGGTGGAAGCGCCGGGAGAGTACACATAATATTCTGTTTTTTTCCCAACATTTTTCCTTTTAATCCTAATTCTAATCCGCTACCATACCACTATGAAAAGAGTATACGAATTTTCGATAAGCAAGTGAAAATTAAAATTATAATTTGTTGAAATATATGATAAGATATTTCTAAAGCAAATATTAAGTTTAGGCCTCTTGATGAAAATTTCCCCCTATGTCCAAAGTATAAGTAATGTGCGTTAGGGATGAAATGAAATGTGATTTCCAGGGTTTTGGAGTCTATCAGACTATTTATGAGTAGTTTCCGTACGAGGAGGCGCGTGCATTTAATTCCGAGCTTTTTTACGACTTTTCCGATCCTCTCTTCCCACCTCGCCCCACCTATCGATTCAACCACGAATCAAATATTTAATAACGAAACTATTACAGTTGAGTAGAAACTACTTCACTTATTCATCCACTTCCTATTTCCAATCTGACACGATAAGAATTTGAAAAGGACGAGATAAAATGATATGAACCACAAATAGGGTAGGTATTTTAACAATTTTAGGGATGGATGTGTGTTTAGGCTCACCTGACATTTTCATGCTTTTGTATGTAGATTTTATGGAATTGGCCTTCTACAGGTGAGATGATATCGTTTTTCATTTCCATGGCGACATGTTGGGGCAGCACTGATAGCAGCAGTCTTTCCTGTAAGAAAAAAAAAGAAACGGGGAGAAATGTTTAAAATACGTTTGTGGAAATTTTGAGTTATCTCACCAATTTCTCATTTTCATCTTCCATTTCCAAACGTGCTGCTATACAATTCCTTGTGTCCAGGAAAGCTTTTCTCTGTGCGTGCTCCATTAAGTTATGCATGAAGATACCAACTATGTTTACACAAAGGAAAACCAGTATATTTGCAGTAATCTGAAACAAAAGCAAAAGACTTTGCAATAACATAAACTATTAACTAGAATGTATGTTAAATTTTTTAACGTACATTTTCTTGTTTTAATAAATTAAAGGGTTGGTGTTCTTTCTTTCTGTTTGAAAAGGGAAAATGTAATAGTATTCTTTATTTGTACACCTATATTATTCATACATTCTCTCCTTCATATTTGCCAGTAAAATTTACAACAGTGCGAATAATAATGGAAGGTAAAAAAAAAATGAAAAAATAACATTCCTCCCATTTTTATTTATTTTTTTTTGTAATCGAAATGGGAGAATAAAATTTATTACGCTGTTTCATAATGCCTTGCTAAAGTTTTATCAATATTATCAATGACGGGGTAAAAACATCTGCATTTTAAAATAAAATTATTACCGATTTAAATTGAATTTTAATTAATTGTCCCAATTTGTTATCAGATAAAATTTAACGAGTTGTTCACCCACGCAAAAATCCGTAATTAATTTCACATAAATCAAAATGGATTTCTTTTTTCAGATTGAGATTGAATGTGTGGGGCTCTCGAGTGTTGATTAAAAGGCTATTAAAATGCGGATAAGGAGCTCGTAAGCGCGTAAGGAACTAATTATGCCACCAATTAATTAAAGTACTTGTTTATATGGTGTTCGAGAGAGATTTTTCTCTTAAATAAATATTGATCTGATCTATAAATATTTAATCCGGATCATTGAAATTTATTTGTTCTTAGATTCCACGAAACTTATCGATCAATTAATGTGATAAAAGAAAAAATTATAATTAACTCGAATTATAGATTCTGATCGAAACCGCAATTCGTTTAATTTAATCCGATTAAAATTAAGAAATAGAAAACTTTTTTCGTTTTTAATTTCATAATTTTATTAACCTGATTCGATTGATATGTAAAATAATTTAATTGGACGATGATTTGTTTTATGTTTAAGTTTTATCTAAGGTTGATATGATTTATGTTTTGTGTGCACCACCTCCTGTGTAATTGGGTCAACTTCGCATAACTAGCTGGCTCGATTTAACAATGGAATTGATTGGCTCGCAAAACCAATATGTGGTCGAGTTTCTAAATTGATCCGATCGATGTCCTTGGACTATCAAATTTCAGGATTATAACGCTACTTGCATTAACAAGCAATTGTCAATAATAAATTATTAATTTCTCATTTGAAAGTGTTGTGCTGTACTGCCAGCCAAAGCATGGAGTAATAAAAATAAGTGGGAGAAGTTCTTGCACTTTATTTGGTAACTCTGAAAGCCCAAATTACACCAACACAACATAACCTCACTTATTTCGTGAAAACAATCTTCATTTAACATTTTATTTACTTTAATATATTTTACATAAAAAACATTAAGAAGCTTAAATGTACCATA
>JAODAH020029417.1:0-35652 GCA_027574865.2 Coproporus ventriculus
CTATCATCTCTGTTCAACAAAGTATACATACTTCTTCTTATTATATTGTAGGGAATCTATAAGCAACCAAACATACACCTAATACGAAACGCGGAAACATTCTCGAATAGAGGAGAAATTTCTAGGTGAGAAATTTCTAGACTGGTTAAATTTTAGGGAAGGATACGTCACAGGAAATTTCTAGATGCCTTCCAGGAAGATGTAAATAGGAAGAAGCACCAGCGCTGGGCAGTTTTTGTCAAGAAAAGTGTGCGTAATATAAATCTTCGTAAGAAATAAGCACTGATGCTCGGTCAATATAAATTGTAAATTACTGTTGCTCGTTTAATATAAATTGTAAATAGTGTATTATAGATTAGTTGTAACGTTCTAGTTTAGGATAAAATTTTAGTTCGAATAAATTAAAAATTATTCACACCCAGTGTCGAACTCCGGAAAATTCGAAAATAAAATTTTTATACATATTATACAAATGAAGGAATATTTAAAGCAAATTAAACATTTAAATTTCCTTTTTCATTTTAATTTATCTTATATTCCGAGTTTTTCTTAAAATATTCATTTTATGTTTTCTCATATTTCGTGCGTTGATTTGTCAGCTGTTCTACCCATTTCTCTTTTGTTGTTTTTGGAGGGTTTGTCACATATAAACATTCGTGGGGGTGCACGGATGACTAATACTGCAAACATTTCTGTAAGGGTTCTACTATTTAGGGGAAAAACAAAGATACGAAGGGTGGCCTTCCACCCTACAACCTCATCACTAAAACGTACCCTTAGGAAATCATACACACCCACATTAAATTCAATGAAAAATCTCGTGAATCGACAAGCGCGGCTTTTATTTTCGACTTTCGACGTAAGCATGCTTCCGAGTTCAAGAGCCAAAACTCTTTAAAAATAGAACGAAGTAATGAGGAGAAGTGTTGTACACCTCTCATGTCTGCACACACACACACACACACACCTGGTTTACATTATTTTATGTGTGTTGCATTTCTCATTCCTTTCCTAGATTAGAAAATAAAGGTGTTTATTATGTCTGAAGTGTTTTATGGTAAATAAAGCAGATTAAACACGCATACAACATTTTTTAAACGATTTAAATGTAAGACCTACCATTATAATATTTTATGTAAACTCAATGTAAAATTGTTAATACAACATTTAGCAATTTATTTTATTTTACAAAATTAAATTAAGTAGTATCTCTATTAAAATGTATGTGTACTGTTCTTTAAAGAAAATTTTATACCCGAAAAATTTTCGCAAATAAATTTTGTACGATAATTTTTGTAGTGAGCCAAAATATTCAATTAAATGATCTGTTTTTAATAATTATATACATAATTTAATTGTATACATATGAGTGGTGCTGTGCAATAATATAATTAAAGCCCCTAGATTGCTAAAGTACCGCAAAAAAATTATAATTCAAATATTTTCACAAATTACGTTTCTATCTTTAAGTAGCTTTTCAGACAGTATTTCTATTGTTGCCACATTTTAATTGTTAAATTTAACGGTCGGATAAACCTCTAAAAAGCGTGTAATGCATCCTATCATCCTACCGGCACACTTTTCCAACATTTATTTTATAAAAAGACAAACCGCATTTCATTAACACTTTAGAGTGCAATTATCTTTCATTCAAATAAAAACCCGAATAGATATTTCTAATCAAAAATTTTTTTAATTAATGATTGAAACTTTCATGCTAGTGAGCAAGCAAGTAAACTACTTCAGCAATAATAGAGCTCATGGAAAGTCTGTTATAAAATACTAGCATTCAAAAGATGAATGTTTTTTGCACTATTGCAGCTTAACGGGACTTTCAATTTGTTGTTAATAGTTAAACGATAAGAAAATGAGGATGGAGCTTGTTACATTAATACTTAAAAAAATTGTAAATGTTGTGTTGTGTGGTTTTTTTTATGTTCAACCTTGGTGTATTTTCTTGTAATGAATTTATTTTGCATTTTAGGAAGGTGATCCGATGGGAACAGGAGTGTTGTGGAATGTACAAATGAGCAATTCTTTTAAATTCCTAACGTGAAACTACGGTTTTCCATTTTATGAGCATTTTAACTTTCCATACAATTATAATATTATAAGAGGAAAACACTTTCTCATGAGCTTTCTGTAAAAAAAAAAGAAAGAAATATCAGTCACCAAGAAAACATCATGTGTAGAATACGATTTTATTGCCGACTATAAAAATAACATAATCATGGTGGGGGAAAATTTAAGAAAATCTTTCAATATTTTTGGCGACCTTTGATATTTTCTTATTTTTTGACAACTTAACATTTGTTGATATTTCTTCAACAATTAGACATATTCGACGTTTTTTTTTAAAGTTCTTAAGATTTCTTTCAATTTAATTCGCACTTTGAATTCTGTAATTCAAAATTATACTGCAGATATAATTTTATAAATCTATTTTCTGAAATAGTCAAACAAATCAAAGAAATTGGCAGTAAAATATCTTGAAATCGGCACTAAAATGCGATTTTACTGCTGATTTTGAAATCTGTAATAAAATTCAATTTTACTGCCGATTTTGTGTCATAACTTAAATAAGAAAATACACCTAAAACTGATATTATGGCGATTTTAGAAAAAAAAAATAATATTCCATGCATAATGAAAAATATCACTTAAGAGCCTAGGTATACTATAATAGTTTTTTATATACCATGGCACTAAAGTGGCATTTTTTTATTAAAAGTATGGAGTTTATTCTCCGAGGCGAAAGCCAAAGAGAATAACCATAGGTTAAATTGGAGTTATGCAACCAACAATACAGTTAGACTCGTCAACAGATTGCGTATATTTTTCTTTATAAAAATATTGAATTATTTATTTAAAACATAAAATTTTTATAGAACATTGAATAAATATTGTGTCTTCCCTTCTTTAAACACAAAAATCTGACAAGCCACATTTTTTCTTTAATGTTTTTATACATTGCAGTTATGCAACTAACTATACGCAAAAGTATCCGTAAAATCGCATTTTACGGATTTATTTGGGTTATTTTATGGACTCTTTCAGAAGAAAAAAAATATCGTCTCAATATTTTTAATCGTAGATAATTTAGCTCAAATATTATGCTGAGTTATAATTAGCTACTAGATTAAATGTACAATAAGTAACAAAATAGCGCACACAATGCGATTATTATTACTACATTATGAATCTGCTTATAAATGCTACTTCTTCCACGAAATTTTCCTGAGAGTAAGAGCATTTCAATGACTAGACATGTAATTATACACTCACCATTATTCCATAATTAACTAATTATTATTTTCATGGTGATAAATACTTTCAACAATCTCAAATTAAATTGCCCAGGCGATAACGTCGGAACAATACAAATGAAAACAAACCATTTTATCCCATTGTTCCAACTGTAACACGAAAATTCAACAACAAAATTATAAAATTGATTTTTTTTCTGTTCTTTGCATACAATTTCTCGCTAAATCATAGAAATAACTATAATTAACATTCGTGAGGTGTTCCCACCCACATAAATAATTATTCTAAAACTGTGCCATTTTTCGTAACACGATTCAATCTAGTTCGACATTCTAAAAAAGAAAAAGAAATAAACTGTATGTAAGTCTCTACAAACCTTTACAAAATGTTAAGCTGATTAAAAACACATAGTACACAATGTTAAAGTGGATTAGATGATGCATTGCACTACCACTTACATAATTCCAGAGATAATAGGGCCAGATCTAAAATTAAAATTAAGTTTACAAACAATAGCACATTAAGTGTGATTTGTGGGATGTTTTGGATCATTTTTTTCACTTAATTGCATAGATGGATTGTAATTTTATGCCGTGACAAATTAATAGATCTATTGGGAGAGAATGATGTATTTGTGGGTACATATGGGCGTTGAATTGCAAATTACTTATTTTCTTTTGATAAGGGAATAAATTAATTTCAAGATTTCCCAAGAGAAAAAAATTGTTAATATCGAAAAGTGACACTCTTTTTATTACGGGTGAATATTGAATTTCTACATTCCACAAATAATAGGGAAATAATAATTATTTTTTAAGCTGCAATTAAAAATCTCCGACATTCAAGATAATAGAACCACAGAACAGAATTAGAATCAGATTCAAAGTAGTGGCTTCATAGAAGGTCTATACATGTCATCTGAATTTCCTGAACTATATAGTTTCTTATTATTAACATTTTTGCAGATTTCCTAGGATTATTTTTTTGCCATCTGAAGGTTCATTATTTAGCTTATTAATTTTTCTTTTGGGAATGTTATCTAAATTTCGTTCCAGAAATTATTGAAAGTTGCTATAATTTCTAAAATCAATAATAGTGTTGTAGGAATTAAGCAGACAATTGCCTATCAACCCTTCATCATTTATAGGAAAATTGATGTGAAAAACGAGTGATTTCCTGACAATAGTAAGTCCACAAATCAAAATAGATGATTTTGATATTTTTCGGTTTAAAATGATAACTAGAATTCAATTACATGTACATTTTTTTCATAAATTTTGTTTCTCTTAATATGGATTTTGGAAGATCAACCGTTTAAATTCAGTATTAATTCGAATGCGTGATTACAGCTTGCCAATAAATTTTTTAAGCTATCTTCAGCATGATACGTCGTCGTTTAGTCAACAAAAATTTAGTTAGTTAAAATTTATCATATTAATTTCTAGCTCTAAGATTTCCTGTTTTCATAAAAGTGAAAAAATATTAGTAAGGAAAAGCGCAGTCATAAGAAATAAGAGACAACACAAAAATAAGATCTTACTAGAGTGTTTTATCTCAATTCTTCTACAAAACCTCTTAGCATATTAAATATAATAAACGAGCGTCTAGTTACAGTGAATATGATGCCAAAATATACCTTTTCTATTTCGCAATCATAACATACTCATTATGAAACCCAAACGGGTTTCATAATAGCCTTATTATGAAACCCGACTCTCTATCAGATTCAGTTAAATTGATGTTGTGTCAAATGAGACGGACATTTAATTTAATTGATGATAAATCGTCTGGGAGAACGCAAATAAGGTAGTGTTCTTCGTCAAAATTAATCTTAATTGCAATTTATAAGTAATTGTGTGGAAAAAACACCACTTATTGGTATAAAATTTTGTAAGAGGCGTGTTAATAAGATTTGCACTGCGGCTAACAAATGTAAGAATCAACAAAAAAATAATTTTAAATTAATTATATATTTAAATAAATATGGATAAAGAAGAAAAAGTATGTACAATTCATACAAAATGAATTTTAAGGGGCACTTGTGCTATGGAAAATTGGCGCGTCGCTCATTTTCTACACTTGCACACGCGCTTTAAGATTTTTCGTTATGCAATTTGTTGTATAATAGCATTTTTTACTTTTTGCACTTATAAAAAAAATGAAATACATATAACTTGGCGTAAAAATCGTACTTTGAACTTTAATTAGGCTCAAATTAAAGGTCTTGAATTCTACTTGTTATTTATTTCAAATAACTGAATTAAAATTATTATTAGAATTTGAAAAGAATATCATTTATTAAAGAAAGGAAATAAAATTTTCTAATTTTTTATTGTATAACGTTTCTAAGGAATTAAATTAATATGAATTTAAAAAAAGTTCTTTTTTGTCCTACTGAAGGATAATACATCACAAATAGACGCTCGTTATAATAAAACAAAAATGATCCAACAATTCTAAAGATGTTCTTTCTTGCGTTTAAGTGAACCTACCGACTGCGCCAAGTGTAAAAAAGTATCAGGTATATTTGAATATAACTTCACGGTTATTTTTTATAAGCATCTACGCATCAAATGTAAAAAAAAGAATTAAATTCACTTAATGGTTGTTTAATTTTTAATTTATTTTACTAATTCTTTTCATGGATCTTTGATTTTTAAAAGATAATTTTAAAAACAAATTCCAATTATTTAAATAATAATAAATTCGAAATAAATAAATCTCGAGTAACAACACAATATGTTATGATGAAATTTCTTACCTCTACATATGTATTTGCAATCATAACAAATTTGCGTGGTACCAAAAATTAAATAGAACTCACCTGAAACAAAATTAAAAAATTAAACAGTGATAAAAACATGTAGATGGAAAAATTTATCAACATTGATGTTTGAAATTTTTCGGTATGTGGATATTGTAACATGGATGGATTGCAGAAAATTCTGAATGGAAAAGCCGCAGTAGTTTTCCAGAGATAGTCATTTCCAGAATTGAAGAAGTAAGTGTACGAGTAAATAACATTATCAACTGAAGAAGATAAATATCTTTAAATTAAATGTATAACAATTTAATACAAATTTTAGTCCAGATTATACCCTATTTACATGCAAAAATTTTTAGGTTAATAATCGAAATATCCTATTTAGATTAGTCAATAATTAAATGAAGATATATGTGAATTTCCATTGTTAATAAGAAGTTCGCGTGAGGGTGGAAGTGTTTCAAGAACACATTTCCACGGCTTTTATTTGCATTTAATTCTCCACTTTATTACACTTACATCAGCAAATAAGAATTAATCTCGATAAGAGTTAATCGCTTGATGAATAAAATGAAAATAAAACTTTTAACGATCCTTGGTTCTTGTTTGTGAGACAATTCATTTCACCGCAACATCGAGATTTTTATAGTATTTTAAATAAATTAAAAACATGTCATTTACCACAATACCACTAACAAATCGGATATTAAATATAGAAGAAAAGATAATAAAAATAAAATAAATAATTGAGATTTTTGTGTTGTATGTTATAACAGTTATAAGCCATAAGCTATTTTTACTAATAAAATGCTAAAATTTTGGAAAAAGTTAAAAAAAAAAAACTGAAGAGGAAACATTTTAAAAATAAAAGATTGGAAAACTTCAAAAATTATTGTATGTTAAAAAATTCAAAATAAAAGTTGAAAAATGGAAAAATTACAAAAAGAAAAGAAAATTTTCCAACTTAATATTCGATAAATAATTTAAGTAAATTGTCTGCAAAAGCAATCAACAAAATGGTTTATTTTAGTCCATTCCATGTTATAGTTCTATTAATACTGCATCGCATTTCATTCAGCAGGTAATCGATCCATTTTTCATTACCTCAGATCTAATTTCTCATGTTATTATATTTTTTATGAAGCCGTACAATGAACTCTTCACTTGTGAAACGAAACACTTATTAAATTATTACAAGCAGATCAATAAAATACCTCTAATAACTTAAAACAATGCCTGCAATATTACGCTACAAATCCGATAAGTTTCCTTCCTGATCCGTTTTTTCACTTTCCTGCTACCAACAATCAACTTTCGTTTTATCAATTCGCGTGCTTGCTACTAAACAATCGGATTAAAACGAAATATCCAAACAAAGAAAAATTTAACCAAAAATTTTACGACGTCACTTTAAAAATATTTTCTTAATCCTCAGAAGACATTAATGCTTTTCTTTTAATCTCGCTATGTTATTAGTTTATTGTGTAATGCTAATGCCAAGAGATATTCTCGCTTTTTAGATCTTCTTGTTCTTTACCGGAATTAATTCGTTCGAAGAACAAGTTTGATGTATTAAGGATAATGCGATGATAAATTCGTGAGGGGATTATTAATAAAAGCGAGTGTGATTACTTTTTTTTTATGAAGATGTGTGGTGGTGTCATCGGCTTTTAATCATAGCATGCATAACACGATTCGACATGGTGAAGTACAATTTCCTGCAGGAAAACTAGGAGTTTAACAATGTTTCATGGTCCAACAAACTTACATTCAATAATTTAAGTAAAACATTGAAAAATAGGTCAAGCATTAAAGTAATTTTTATTACTACGAAAAACTAGAAAAGTCTTGTAAGTTCAGGTTAATGAAGTTGAATCTTACGAGTTAATTAAATTTAAATGAGTTTTATTATGAAGATTGAAAAAATCATATGGATACGAAGTCGATAGCAAATTTTCTGTAGAATCTGAATATGGCGCTGCTTTTACAATTAGATTTACAGTTTATGTATAAAAATTGGAAAAGTTTTCATTATTGCAATTATTTAAAAAAAATATGAATTGCCTTATAGTATTATATTGATTTTTTCAACTTGATAATCAAAAGTAATTTTTTACTTACTTTGATATAATTTCATTTCAAGGCATATCAGTTGTTTATAATATAAATGTAATATAATACCTTTGATTACGTATAACTTCATATTTTGCTATATTCTTTGCACCAGTTATTAAAGGAATTTATAGTTTTATAGTTCAAGGCAATCAGATAGTTAGATAATTTTTTTTTGTATATATAAAACTCGCATAGTAGGAGTAGAAATGGTCTTAAATAAGAACCTCCACGAAAGTTTCAAAGTTAAATTTGAGGTATAAAATAGTTATTTTATAACACGAATATTGAGTTTATTTTAATTCAGAAAAAAATGTTGTGATTATCATATTTATATTACCATTAATAATTTTAAGCATTAAATTCACCAAAAACAGTTGTTACAAAGTGTCGCTTTGTGCTGTAAAGTAGCCATATTTAACGTTAAATATACATCTATATTAATTAATATTAAAAACTTTCAAACATTCAAATTTCTTGGATAATTTTGGATTGTCGCTACAGAGCACAGCCAATCTTTTGTCACCGTATGCAGTTGAATTTTAAACATTTTTTTATCTTCTCCTGGAATATCTGAATCAAAATGAATGACATTCAAACTTAATTGATATATTTGAAAAGAGCAATGGCTTGAACAATGAAATACAGCCATCTTTAATATCAAGAGGAGGTATAGTTTATGAAAATCAGATTGTCTAGCCGTAATTAGAAAAATATGTAAGGAAAGAAACAGTTTGAACTTCGGAGGCATCATCCTGGTTTAAATCCAATTATAATAATTTGGGTTGGTATTGTCAACTGATACGAATTTCTCCTTAAAGAACAGTGGAGATCATGGTTAAAAAGCAGATCAAGAAGTTGAAACAGATAAGATGAAAAGAGGTCTCCATTGGAAAATGTAAGCGTAAAATAGTTTTTTTTTTCTTGCAATGGTTGATACCTTGTCTGGTCTGGCCAACGAAGGTTGTCTTGGTGCAGTGTATGCCTTGAGTTGATTACTACAAAGCGTGGAATAGACATAAAGAGATTTAAGGGAGATCTATGTCCATTATTAAATGACCTGTAGGATAAAGAAGAAGAATTCAAAATCAACAACGAAATTGCTTATTCAATTTTAATTTGTCCGTTTCATGGATATTTTATTTTCTTCTTTCGTAGGAAATAGGTCATAGGTTAAATATTGTTTCCGAACAAGTAAAACGGTTATTTGTTTATTTACTTCCTGTAGCATATTTCCAATAATAGCATGTCATTCTAAACTGAAATGCTACATATATAAAGAAAATAAACTGAAACAAAATTTATGTTTGAAGTTTTCTATAAAAGCGGTTTGTTTCAATTTAATTGCAACCGTTTGCGTTACAAATGTCATGTTAGTAATTGAAACTCATAAAATAATTAAAGCGTAATTATTATGCATGCATTCTTTTTATTTGTCTTAGTTTCTACTTTCTGATATTTTCAATCAAGCGATAAATTGCTTCATTAATAATGAAAACTGCCACTAAAAGTTTTTTTTGCTTCCAACAAATAGTAATTTGATTTAAATTAGATGTTGCGTGTTGTTTCTACAAGATTACAATTGTTATTATACGAAACTGCTTTATCTTATCAGGAATAGCCGATTCATTAACTTACATTTCTCTTCACTTGTAACTAAAATGCAAATTAATTACTTACAACATAAAAATAATTAAACTAAATAATGTTTGGACATGAAAGAAACTTCACAAAGGAGGGTACAAAATCAGATTACTTATTTATATGAAATACAAAAAAGTTAATTGATTCTGAATCAATTACAGATTGATAGAAAAAATAATTATAGATAGAATTTGTAATTTAAATTTATTAAACCTTTTGAATTTTCTGTACCTTGATGTTTCATATTTTTCATGAAAATCGCATTTTTTTTAAGGATAAACGAAAAAAAATTAAAAAGCAAAATTTGTGGCAAGAAGACAAAAATCAAACGCCAAATAATGAATAAATTTAAACAAAATTGAAAGGTAAATAACATCTGACACAAATTAAATGACTTTATCTAACAGTTGTTGAATAGGCATATCAAGAAAAAAAAAGCGATAACTTTCAGATAATGATACGGTCAATTTAAATCGAACTGATTACCTCGAACTTTTATTTTTAGTTATTCAAACAAGTCTTGCTCAATTTCTTAATTGTATTAAAATATGGGAACGTATCCTGTTTCGAAAGTAATTTAGGAAATGAATTGTGTTTTAGATTGACGGACGATGATGATAAATAAGAAAAATATTGATTTAGAAGCGCCATATAGATATGACATCTTAAAATTAATTACATTATATTCTACCAAATTCTTGGGATATTTATTAAATTATTAATAACCAATCAAATATTATTGTCTCATGGGAATCATCGCATATCTTATCCGATTCCATCCTGTCCCACATATATTATTTTTGCTAGAAAAATTGGTTATATCCCTTTTCCGGACAAACGACTGAATCGTTTCAGAAAAGTAAGGTATTATATACAAGGTATTTTCATGTAAATTATGAGATTTATAAGTTTTTTTGCGTAAACATAATTGCAGTACATAATAATTATTAAAAAAAACAAAATTTGTAAGTGGCACCATCTACCGTTTATATCATAAATAATAACAGAAGCAGCATTGCTAACTTAGCAATTTTAATCATTATTCAAGTTATTTTTCAATCTTGAAAATGTTTTTCTTTATTTTTACCACAATTTCTTAAAGAAAACAATATTTTGCATTACCAAGACAAGTAACAGCATTTACAAGTTTTAATACATATGTGGGGGTGTAAGGCGTGACGGCAATACTGAAAAGCAGACTCAAATGACAACCTCACGTGCACGTGGTACACCCTACCAGATAACCAACGAGGCTCTGTAGACCAAATGTCTATCGGAATAAACGGAATCCTCCAAACAGCCAACAGCTTCGGGTGGATGAGCTGTAGAGAAATAGCACAATTCCTTGTCCTTGGATGGAGAAATCGGTCCAAAAGGCAGATGAACCAAATAAGGTCAACGGCAGGGAGATGCAGAAGGCAACGGGAAACCACTGCATTAATGATCTATACAAATATCCCCAGGACATCCGTCAAAAAAAAAGAATCTTATTATGCTTGAAGAACATGAACGAATGGCCTCTAGTCCAGGGCAGATCTTAAATGATCAAGAGGTGCGAAGAATCCGCCGGTTTCAGCTAAATAAGATTACAAAAATAGCCACTTGAAATGTTAGAACGTTATATGCAGCAGGAAAACTACACAACTTAACCCAAGAAATGAACAGGCTGAAGATCAATATTTTGGGAGTAAGTGAAGTCCGATGGCAAGGTAACGGAGTGATTCAGTCAGGTGAGAAGATATTTTACTTCTCAGGAAACGACAATGACGACCCAAATTACCGACATTGAGACGGAATACTCATAGATAAACAACTTAAAAACTCAGTAAGAAACTTTATTCCTCTCTCTGAAAGACTTGTGGTACTCCTGCGTGGTAAACCAATTAATATTAACATCATTCAGGCTTATGCCCCAACAGCTGACAAATCAGATAACGAGATAGACTTCAGTCAGTGATGTTGAAAGATGTTGGTACAAACACACAACAACAAAGGAATGGATAACCCGAGAAATATTAGAGCTAATGGAAGAACGAAGGCTATGCAAAATTCGGAATGACAATAACAAGTACAGAGACCTACAAAGAAGAATCAGAATTAGAGGAGCTAAGGAAAAATGGCTTACTGAACGATGTGAAGAAGCTGAAAATCTCAGTCGTCTTAATGATACTTTCAACCTACACAAAAAAAGTGGAAGAAATATTTGGGATATATAAAAAAGAAATAGCACGGATTATTAGAGATGAAAATAATGAAATGGTAATGGATACAGACACAATATTGGAAATCTGGTAGGAATATGCAGTTAATCTTTTCAATGACAACCGGCCAAACAGCCCAACGATTCAATTAGAAGAGCTGACAGGACCAAGTACATAAATAGGAGAAATCAGACACCCAGTGAGGCTTATGAAGAATAACAAAACCCCAGGTCTTGATAATATGTTTTTTGACACGTTACAATTTTTTAATGAACAGAACATAAAGATAATTTCCCATCTTTTTACCAACATATTTGACACGGGACATATTCCAGAGGACTGGCTTTTATAACTTTGCCAAAATCTAGTATCAAGAGCAACCTTCCTTAAACTAAAAAAATTCCTCACAAATAAAAATCTAAACTTCAAACTAAGATACAGAACTCTAAAATGTTACGTTTGGTCAGTTCTTTTGTACGGTGTAGAGGCCTGGACATTGAAAGCAAGTTCCATAAATAAATTGGAAGCAATCAAGATGTGGTGTCTGAGAAGAATGCTGAGAATATCATGGGTAGACCACATAAGAAATGAAGAAGTTCTTCGAAGAGCATAAATTGAAGATCGTGAGCTTTTCGAAGTAATAAAACATAGAAAAATATCATACTTAGGAGATATTATGAGAGGAGAATACTTTGAATTCCAGCGCCTTATCCTTCCAGGTAAGATCGAAAGAGGAAAGAGTGGAATAGAAAGAAGGAAGCTTTCGTGGTTGCGGAATATTAGACAATGGACGGGTATAAGTAGTTTTCAACTCCAAAAAGCTGCAATTGACAGAAGCATTTGATGGACGCCTATGCAAGAATTTCAATGGCACTCGAAGAATTAAAAAAAAAAATAAATATAAACGAGAATTTATTTTCTAAATAAAAATTCGAAATAATATGTCCCTTGTGAGACCGAATCATGTTTATTCAAGCTATATGTGCATTGTTGAAATGCAATTGCGAGAAAATTTTATTTAGGTGATTCCATTTCCGCTTTATTGTCTTTTTAAATTTTCATGTTTATCTACACAGAAGGTACATATTATACATTAGGGGATCCAATTGGCATTTTCCTTTAACAGAAAAATAATGAATAATTAATAAAACAAACATTCATGATGTGTTAATTGCTAATCGATGAATAGTATCATTTCCAACTGATTAAATATCAATTACCAGTTATTAAACCTTGGGTATATTTTATTTTTATTTTTTTGCAGAGATATTAAATTAATCTGCTTTATTTTATAACTATCACACATATAATCAATCGTTCAATAAACATCTAATTTCTATTAACATACCGATGCTCTAAATGAGAATAATTTCAAGTGGAACAGCCAGTTTAATTGAACGCGTAATAATCGAACCTTTCATTATGATTAATAAGTGAATGGCACTGCACATAAATTAACTAATGTCGAAGAAAATTATGCTGCTCCAACTAAACGCAACAAGTTATTATTAATTTACATAATTGCAAACGATTTTACAATTTTGCAATTCATTTTCGAATCGTTATGTTAGAAATCAATTCATTCTCGTTTACTTTTATATTTAGATAATAAAAGTAAACTGGTGATTTTAAAATTGACTAAAAGTAATCAAAATCAAAAGTATTTTTTTATCAAGAAATTCCAATGACTATAAAAGAAGAAAGTAGATATCTTAGTTACATTAGTAATGTGTCGAATCACCTTTTTCAAAAATCGATTTTTAGTCGTATAGAAAAGAATCTATTCTTAAACAACTTGTAAAATGAAAATTTTCGGATGATTTTTTTATGTGTAGAGCCCAAATAGCTATATTAGTGACAGAGTACTTGTACAATCGAGTATTTTTTCACTTGCCGCACAACAAATATAAGAGACTTATTATGGAAAACAACTTCTTATGCGGAATATACCAGTAACGAAGTAGTAAATGCTACATCTGAATGACGAAAATCGTTGAAAATCTTATAATATCGAAAATAATAAAAAAATAACAATTTATTTTTTAAGCAAAACTTTTTGTTTTGAAATTTGACAATTGTCATCTTTATTTAACCATTATTTAAAGCCTTTCTCGATCAATTATTTAAACTATAAAAAGCTTAAATTTTATTGTTTTATTTTATTTTTATAAAAGGTTGTTAAAAGTAAAATTTACAACGCGATTGCCTGCCAAAAAATCAACAACAACAACAAGCAGCCAATAACCGGACGATTCTTAAAAAAAAATGTTTTGCAAATATTTATAAATGTGTTATCTTCTATGGCAGTTTTGTTGATATCTTGTACTATAATAACATCTATTATATTTATTTGCAAAACCATCAAAGCTACCATTAATTCAACTAAAAATGTAATCAATATGCAAATAGTCAATGAATAAAGCTTTACGGTATGCAATAGCAAGGAATTAAAATGATCCGATTTAAATATTTATAGCGCAATTTGAAAGTAACAAAAATAATCACATCATTCCAATCCATCGTTTTTTTTTTTTTTGTTTTAGATAACTAGTAAAAACAAACCAAACAAAATCTGTTGAAACAAAAAATAAAAATGTAAAACCAGAACTTTAGTGATAAACCACCTTACTTTTAGTTCCAATATTGAGGAAATACAGGGATTTGCTTTCATTATAGCGTGAACAGTATTGGCAAGTTTCACCACAAAAAAAATCCAATATTGTCTTTTTATGTTGTGAGGTCGCGGCGAAGTTCAGAGTTCCCTAAAAAGTTTAAAAAAAAGCTGCAAATCTCTGCACCTAGAATTAGTTTTCGAATACGATCGCGAAAATATACAAAGTGATTTATCGCATGAATTTCCCACTAAAATGGAAAACTTCGAGTCGATAATTCATTCTGGACTAGGCACGATTCTATTTCTTCTTAATAATAATGGAAACGCGAACCATCGTTCCTGCACCGGAATTATTCCCCATTATCAAATGTCATAAAAATAAATATTCGCCATTAAGTAACTCAATACCGAAGCTTTTTGTTTCATTATTTTTCACACCATCGTGTGAAACTTCTGTTTTTATGTTTCAATACAAACAGCGTGTTTCTATTGTCTCACATCATACTGGAGGAATGTAACAATACAATTATACTTAATATTTTTTGGGGAAGAAAAAGAAAGGTCATATATACTAAAAATATAACCGAAAAGCTTTTTGATTATATCAAAAATGAACGACAAGTAAATTACTGCAGTTCTTTGATTTCACATCACGAATGAATTGTTTCAGAACCTTACATCTTACAAAAAGCATAATAACATTTTGAAAAAATCAACAAAATATTTTTTTGTTACAATTTAAACTTTCTATGTTCTAAATTTTAACTTTTAATGTTTGATATTTTTATTATATTTTTCTCTTTCTCCCTTTACTTTCTAAAATTTTATTTGTATTTCACAAAAATGTTTTTATTCACCAATTTTACAATTTTTGTAACTTTAGTTTATTTTTAATATTTATCCTTCTAAATGAAATTTCCTTATCTTGAATACTATAAAAACATTGTTATTTAAAATAATAAAATTGTTACTTTGTGAAATTCAATTAAATTCGGTTGTAAAACATCCACATCTTTCGAAATTGCTTTGTTTTATGTGATATTTGGGAGTTGTGAAATATTTATTAGTTTTTCTTATAAAAAAATATATTTTTGTACTTACAACTCAAATCACATTTAGAAGGGATCATTAATTTATTGTATGTGGTGGATTGTAAGTGTATAACAAAGATGTTAACATTTAACGGGGGGTTAACATTTTAACAACCCTTTATATTAGTTTATTCTATTACTTTACACATTAAAACTTGACAGGTTCCTACATTTTTAATGGACTACAAAAACCAGATATTACTTTTAACCCGAACAAATGGAGGAAGTATAAACTTAAAAGTGGCAAATATAAGATCTTTTCAGAAAATAACCGAACATTTTGGATGAATGAAGATATTTAGTGATGCTAGGTTGGTAGCATTGCGCCTGGCAAAAATTTTCTCAGTAACCTGTTCTTTGATTATTGATATATCGTTTAGAGTTCGCGATATTATAATTTAAGTGTTTAATTGTTAGTAACCATTTTTGAAATGTCCAATTTTCCATAGCAAATAAAATTTTGCATGAAACTGTAGAAAATTTCGCAGAAACGTTTCAGTTTTTGAAACAAGCTTAAGAAGATCTGAGCCGTACACAATGTTAGGAATTGTTTTCAACTTTTAAATGCGTCCGTCAGAAGTCCAGAAGGCTTTAGACTTCGACTGATGACTTCTATATTAAGAAAATCAATGATCTGATGCGTGCAAATCGCCAATTGACTATCAGAGACTTTGCAGAAGATGTCAGCATATTAATTGCGTCATGTCAGGAAATTTTATCTAAAAAACTAAACATACATCGAATTGCAGAATTTGTTCATTTGATGACCGTACAATAAAGGAAAATCGAGGGAACGTTTATCGGAATTTCTTTAAACAAGCCAATAATGACAAAAATTTCATGAAAAGGTCCATAAAGAAAGCACGTCAGTCTTAGTCCAATGTCGAAGTGACAAATTGAAGAAATTGATAATACGAAAAATACATAAATTAAAAGAATAACAAATTAAAGACTAAATTTTAAAAAGCAGAAAGTTTAAAAGTAGAAAACTCGGAAACAAAAAATCGATAAAAATAAATGGTTTCAAAAATTCGAAAAGTCAAAAATTTGAGAAACAGAAAATTGAAAATGGGAAAACGAAATTTTGAGAAATTAAAAACACAAAAATCTAAAAGGCAATCATTGAACATTTTTAAAAATCACAAAATAAAAGATTTCAAAATCAAACCAGTTGCTAATGCTTAAGAGCATTGCCAAAAAGAACTTGAAAACTAGAATTTTGGAACAAAATATCAAGACCAAAATGTAAAAACGTCAAAAATCTCTAAAATATTATAGAATGTCGAGTTATGAAATGTCAAAAATTACAAGAATAATAATAATCTTTATTTCTTCTATCTACAACACAACAACAAAGATATATCATATGTCAAAAATTTTAAAATACATAAAAGTTAAAAAAAAAACATGCTATGACAATATGAATGACAAGAAACTCCAAAAACATAAAAATATCGAAAAATGGCAATAAACAATAAAATCTCAATACGTTGAGAATCTTTAAATATAAAAAATCGAAATACATATATCATGTCAATAAATTCCAAAATGTCAAAAAAAAACTTGTGATATTACTCAAAACAAATATCAATCAGAGTTAGTTTTATGTTCAAATAATTTGAAAAAAATAATCAAAACTTCTAAAAACTATTTGAATTAGAATTTTAAGTTGAAGAATCAAATAAAGAAAACGAAAAAAAAAGAAAGATTGAAAGTAATTGAAATTCAAAGCAACAATAAGTATTTCGTCCAAATGTTTCAATCAAATAAATCAAATATAAACAAAATCTATTTTCCCTTATTGCTAATTAATTTCATAAACAAACAGCGTAACGCTATTGTGCCATTAGCATTTTCTTTTGTTTAAGCCGTGATTCAAACTCAGAATTATTAGCAGATTGCATCACCTGAATGGAATTAATCGTACAATATTTAAGAAGAAAAAAAAAACTTAATTTACAAACGATAAGACCAAACAATACGCCTTATTAAAATTGATTAAATTGAATTGCGCTTGAACCAAAAGTATTTTTCTGAGATTTCTTGTTGGTGAACACGGAGAGTACCATGTGGTTGAATCTTTTGGCCGTTGCTGTACCGTACATAACCTTGCATGGAAATCAAATAAAAAGTCTACTTAAACAGGTAGTTGGTCTGTAAAGTCGGATTAAAAATGATTCATACCTCAGGTAAAGTAGATACCAGGTTATTGTTGGCTATAGATTCCATCTTCAGTTTTTTTTTAAATGCCTTTAAGTTTCCATTAACTTTTTAAACATTGTAATTAGTTTTAATTTCGTGGAAAAATGTTGCAATCAAAATTTTTTATAAAATTCGCGCGTTTTAAGCGCATTTCGCGCGCGCGGGAAATTAAATTTTTAAAGCACCCGCACTCACTCACATTCACAGAAATCACTCACATAAGCGCGCGATTTTTTTTTTTCGGTGGACATTTAATTTAAACGCGTCGCATTTTCTACGTTATGTCCGACGAGAACGCTGCTTCCACAGCACAAACCGCTCAATTCTTGGCTTAAGAAGAGTTTTATCCCAACCGTTTGTTTCTCCCTCTCTCCTTCTACTTGTTCAAACTGGCCGCGCGCGCCTTCTAAAACTTGCCTGAACGCGAACTCGACGCTGCCACTGCTAACAATGCGCTCTCCACAATATTATTATGTTGGGGCACTCTGTGATCGGTAGATACCACGATAAAAAAATCGGTAGATTTCGGTAGATGTAAATGCAGTGAAAATTTCTTTTTTTCAAAAATACAAAGAATAAAATTTTGTAAATAGAAGAAAAATTAAAGTTGTAAAATATTAAATTTCTTTCTTTACTTTTTAGTTTTTGAAACTCCTGAATTTTTGTTTCGTTTAAAAATTTAATTTTTCGTTTTCTTCTTCTATTAAATTATTTTCATTTTTCGTTTTTTCAAAATATCTTGTAGATTTTCTTTCGTTTTCTATTTTTCCTTTTTTAATTTTCCAGTACTTATTATTTTATTCTATCTTAAGGATTATGTTCTAGTAATCGGAGGTTTCTCCACTCCCTAAATACCCTCTCAAACAAAATTCCGAATTTATTACAAATCCCTAAACAACTTAACAACATAGGTCCCTTTCGTCCCTTTCGTTAATCATTGTAAAATGAGGGATGTGAACTTTTTCTCGCGTGTTTTTGAAAATTTTAATTTAATTAAACTACAATTCATATGATTATTTAGGTACGGGAATATTCTAGGGTTAAGTACTCTTCCGAGGGCACATAAAGTAATATGTGTTGACTCGTTTGTATTAAATTGCTTCATGACATGTGAAGGACATACATGAATGACTAATTGGCGGAAAGTTGGGGGACCAGTAGAAAGATTGGTCACTCACCTTCTACCCCCATTATAGAGGCATTTTAAATATAGAAGAAAAAATAATTATATCTTAAGAAATTTATTTAATTTAACTTAATATATATTTTTTTTAATTTTCTAATCAATTAAATTTCTTGAACAGGTTCATCGAAATTGTATTTCGTTCCCTTGCATTTTGTGGCATATGTCCGTAAACCACATCTAAGTGACTTTATTTCAAATATCACAAATTGATTTAAATAGTTTAAATGAATTTTTCATTTTTTAAGTGCTAAATGGTAAATTGATTTCAAAGTAAGTTTCAATTTTTTCGCATTTCTGTTGACTGATTAAATTTTAATTGAAAATTGCATCATCACTACCTGTGGTTGATGATTCTCAACAAGGATGAAACATGTTCTGTGCTTGATGCAAATATTTGTTGTCTTTAATTGATAATTAATGTTAAAAAAAATCAGTTTTTTTCTTGTTACATTTAAACTTTCTTCATTTTCAAAATTTTGTATTATATTGCAAAACTTCAGTTATCAAAGCCTATTCATATAAAAATTCCTCAAGTTTCTTTCATAATGATGATTGATGTATGTTACTAAAATATTGATATCAAATCAAATAAATTACACTACGCTTTTATTTGATTCGTCATTCTCCTCGAAAAAAAAAATCCTATATAAGAAATTAATCTTCCCAAAAATCCACTTAAATAAATTGAACGCAGTTCATTAAAAAAAAGGTTTTAAATTTTTCATAAGAAAATTATTTTTATACTGAAATTCAATTCTGTCTCATAAATAAATGTCTTTATCCTGTTCAATAAATAATCCCCAATAACCTTAATAACTAATTCGGAGCTATTTAACATCCCTACAGGTCATAAACATAGAGGCTTCTACCATAAATTAATTAAATTCATGATAAATTTAAAGAGAAGGGGCACACCTACGTTTTTGGTGTAAGTAACGTGTATTATCTCCCGCACCTGACCCGAATTAATTAAATATAACATAATTTTTACTTTTTTGGTGTGCAAGGAGTGTAAGTATACCCCAGGGAATTTCTGCAAATAAGTTTCTTTTTCATTTTGTTTCTTCCCACTGTTTGTAATAAGGAAAATGTGATTACCACAAGATAAAATACTTCAAAACATACTTTCTTTGTAAAATATATCTTTAGTTTGTTTGATCGTTTTTTATTTATATAAATTACTAGAGGAAATACAATGCGATGTCCAGAATATTTAAGCGTTTCATTTTATTTTAGATGGTACGAAATGGAGTAGAATATGAGATAATAATTAATATAAGAAAATGATTGATATATATTTAATCAGTTAAGACTACTCAAGAACGCCAAAACGAACTTAACAATAAAGTAAAAGAACGTTAAGGAAAATATTGGCTATCAAACATCAAGATACCAAAATTTCAAAAAACAAATATCATAATGTCAAAAATGTCAAGAGTCAAAAAACATAAAAATATAAAATACGTCAAAAAATTACTAAAACGTTAAAATATTTTTAAAATTAGGCTATTTCCGCGCGAAAATGTCTATAGATCATCCAGGTTAAGACTGAGTACAAAATATCTTCTTTCCGAATAACTTGTTGCTTTATAAACATATAATGAGACTTAATTTATACGATTCTTATTTACTAATTTCCTTTTTCCTGTATATAATGAGTAAATTTCAAATGAGCATTTTCTGAAAAATTGCGTTTTACTCAATGCATACAGTTCTAATTAAAGGTTCTTTCACCCCAGTAGCAAATGTATATTTATTCAACGCCCTGTAGACAGCGAAACAGTAAGTGAAACTTGAAACTTCCCATAGGAAACGGAATCAAATAAAGCAGACGTACATCCAATAAACACTGGCCGGATTTAAATGTGCTACGAAGAAGCAGCCACTTCAAATCCTCTTAAAAATTTGTTAAACAAATTTTTATGTTGGAGCCAGACGTGCTCTATTGACTGTAAAAACGCTGGCAATTTTTCTCTTTAGACGAAATTTATCGACCAGAAAAACTAAGTAATGTTTTTATTTGCTGCTATAAAATTTGGTTAATATGAACTAAAATATAATTCAGTACATTATTATTTATGACTTAATTTTAGAAATGGGTAATGTATATCGATACGAAATATCGATATCGAATCGAATTTTATATAAAAAATTCGAGAGTGTTTCATTTTGAATATCTCATCATTTTGCAATAATATTCGTCCTATAAACTATTTTGGTCGTTCTTAACGATATTTGTCACTTTAAACATTTTCATCATTTTTTTAAAGCTTCTCGTTGACTATTTTCATCATTCTCAACGATATTTGTTATTTTAACAATTTTCATCTTTTTTAAGAACACCCGTTTTTATATACGACGTTTTACAGACTTATTTTTATATCTGACCTTCTTCAATTAACTCAGCGATATAGTGTCGTACAGACAATGCATACATGTATTGTATCGTTGTGATTTTAAAATATTGAAATTGTATAAATATCGTATTGATTCCCAAAAATATCGATATGCCCATCTCTACTTAATCTAGACCAATTACTTATGGTTTATTCAAAATAAAATGATAGGAAGTGTCTCTGAATATTAATGAAAATTGAAATTAATACGAAACTTGCTTGGTTTAATCACTCTATTTATGTCTCTCTACTAATAAATAATTTTCTAATAAGTAAGTGAGTACCTTCATATCAATTTATAATCCGCTTTAAATATTCAAACCTAGATACTTACATACGGTGCTGTACAGAAAAAAACTGTTAGTAAAAGCTCCTGTTTCCTAATGTGAGAAGCACAGCGCAAATTAGGCCAATCTTACATTACCAATTAGTAAAATAACATCAGCATAAAGTTTCACATTAGTTTCAAACTTCGTTGAAACAATTTCCTTCTAATTAATGTGAAACTGTAAGAATATACAATAATTTATTTTTGGAAATTCGAAATATAAGAAAAGTAGTCTGAAACATAGTCTGAAATCGGCACCCAAATGCGATTTAATGTACTGTTGGTTGCATAACTTTAATTTGAGAACAGATTGAACAAATAGCGTGTTTTTAAATAAATGTCATCGCAATTAAGTTTGGCGTTTGTCGAATGTTTGGGGATGCAAGAGAATATGAACCTCGAATATAAAAATAGGAAATTACATCACGTATACTACAAGAAGAATCGTTGTGCAAGTTGTTGTTTTTTACTGTAAAGTGTATGGCCTAATTTCAACGAATTACTCCTATTATTTTACGATTAAATTAATATTTTGATGATTTCAGAATAACAGCTATTACTTCGAAGAATAAAATGAAAACAAAATATTTTAGAACCAAGGTTTTCTATTCTATTTTCTTCCGGAGACCATCTTCCTTTCGGATCCGGATAGACTTCAGTCTATATAGTCTTATTGTGTAGCCCCTTGTACTTACGCAGTTAACCTTGATATAACCCTCTGCACCACGAGATGCAGGTCCTTCAAAGGTTGCGTACAGAATCATTTGGTACCATCTTACCTGTTCCAAATATTTTCTACTATTCAGCGCACCACAACTGCATAGTATATGCTGGGTGTCACCGTTGTTCAGACTAATTTTCTTTAGATGCTCGGATATTTTCAGCTGCGCCCTACTTATTGTTAGTAGTTCTGCAACTCGATTGGTGTCAGGTCCCCTTATGGTGGCCTAGCTGTTGTTCAAGCCTGGTATGTTTACCCAGCATTCCTTGTGTTAAATTGTTGATCCAATCATTGACTGCTAGACGACACGATTTTTTTGTGATGCCCAAAGGTATACAGGCTCCCTACCTTGATAGCTCATCAGCTTTTACATTGCCCTCAATGCTAGAATGACCTGCAGTCGAAGCAAGTGTGACCTTGTTCTGCCTGGTCAGTTCATTGAGTGTCTGAAAACATTTCTTTGTCAGTTAGGATGAAGCCTTCTGACTCTGTAGAGCATTCAGAACCGCCTGGCTGTCGGACATAATATAGATTTGCTTGTGCCTACAAATCATCTCTACGTTGGTTCTCGCACATTGCCAATTTGCGAAAATTTCAGTTTGAAAAATTGATGCAAAGTTGTCCAGTGTCCGAGCATAACCTGTCTTCATATTTTCGCCAAAGATGCCTGATCCAGTACCTGCGTCCGATTTAGAACCATCCGTGCACCAGACCAGACTTTGTTTGGGTATACCCTCTTTAAACTTTATTTTTCTAGAACTCATCAACATTTTTAAATGGATCGTGGCAAATTTCGCAAATTCTCAAATGATTTCTATTCTTCTAGTGTTTTCTTTAAATTAATTTTTTTAGATTCTCCAATCATTCCAAACTTCTTTTGTTTTGTTTTTAAGTTTCTTTAATAAATCTTTAAATTTCATAAAAAGTTTTTGGGATTTCTTTTACAAAATTAGGAATTTTTTCTGTTAAAAATTTTTTAAAAAGATTTTCCTGATTCTTTTAGAAAGTTTAAAATAGTTTCGGGATGATTAATACAAAATATTTTATTATAGTAAAAATAAGTAAAATAAACTCATACAAAAAGGATTAGACCAGCTATAATTTTGAGTCACTTATATTTCTGACCCACCGTCCCCCACATTTGCAAGTTGAACTTGAAATTTTGCAATAAAATGTTTCTTCTATATCTCATTAAAAATATATTTAAAATGCAGTTATTTTATTTTCATTAAAAATAAACTCTATTTTAAGAATGTGAATCGATTTGTTTGTAAACAAAAATCTTTTTAAATAATTCAATCTGAATAAATATATCACAACCTGCACACCTGTGCACCTTGCAACGAGTTTTTAATTTGTTTTTCTACCTACTACCTCCAGGCACCTGTTTACCCAAGTTTATGTTTGGCACACAGACTTCGGTTTTATATGTGTGTACATCCCACATCTCCATCTCGCTCTATTTTTAAGAGACAAGTAAATGCTTGAGAGAAATCTTCCGTTGCGCTCGTTTATCCGCTTCTAATAAATTTCAATGTGTCCCCTTAAGCTTACTTCGTAGCTTTAAGATATATGCAACTTAATATACAGATATGTATAAACTTTTACAATGGAAAGAACTCTATTAACTGAACTAAAATGAATTTAAGTTTCTTATAACATGAACTCTACTCAAAATATAGTTTTATTTCTACTTTAAAATCCTTAATCCAAAAATAATTTTTTAATATGTAGATATAAATCAGTTGAGAATGCTCTGAAGCATTATTAAAACGAACTTGAAAGTAAAGGAAAGACCAAATTTCAGGAAATTAAAAATACTAAAATGTTGAAATATATAAAAAAAACGTCCAAAATATAAAAAATAGTAAAAAGACATAAATAATAAAAAAGAACCATAAAGTCAAAATGCTAAAAATTGTCTTATCGGAGGTTTGAAGGTTGAAAAATCGCAATTTTTTTTCCAACTCTTTGTGCCTAAAACGCACAATGAATAATTTTTCACAAAATCTAATAACAGAATTGAATTCTAAGGATAATTTTACATAAAAAAATAAAATTTGAGGAAAATCCATGAGGTAACGTTGACTGACTTCTAAAATTTGGCGTGGAATTGCTCATATATAAATGAATTATATACAAGGTGTCCCAAAACGTACTGATAATATTTGAAAAATAAAGTTCAGAACTTATTTAGAGCCAAAGAGTCTATATAAACATATTGGCTATTCAGTAGTAAAACCGTTGCATGATAAAAAATATGTGGTGTTGTATTAAATTTGTGACTTCGAATCATTTCATAAAAATTCTGAAATTATCTGTCAATTCGTATTTATTTAATTGATTGACGTTTAATAAATAGGGAGAAATATTACAAGCTGGCGACATTGCACGGATATGACAAATAGTAGTCATGACGTGCAACGGTATTACTTCTGAATATTGTAAATGTCCTAGACGTTATCGTTGACGAGTTATTGTATATTTCTTAATTTATGTGGCTAAGGGCATGCAGTGGGGTAAGAGGTTCGCCGAATCTGACTCCTTTGGACTTTTATCTTTGGGGTCACGTGAGAAATCGTTTGTGTAAATGAAATACACACGTTAGAAGAATTACGCCAAAGAACTCGGCAGGCTGCCGATATTAACCGGAATAACTAACTGAGAAATCATATTTAGATTGCAGTGATTTCTTCTGGGACGTGTGGCTTTGTGTATTGTTGCATGAATCATTTTTTTTTCTTCGAAACATCTTAAAAGTGTAAAATGTCGCAATCACAAAACATCAAATGTCAATATGTTAAATGTAGAATGAGAAAATTTGTTTCAAAATTTCCATTAATGATTATATTTTGATATTTTGGTATATGAAATTTTGACATGTTAACAATTTCACGTTTTAATATCTGACATTTTCACATTTTCATATTTTTTTATTTAACATTTTGATATTTAGAACAACAACAAAAAATCAATGCGAAAATTTGAAAAATACGATAAATCGAAATGTAGAAAAATTAAAAAACTAGGAAGAAATTAGAGAATTCCAATATTTTTTAAGTTAAAACTGCAATTTCCGCTAGCAAATTGCGATTTTCTAAGTCAAAGTTGAAAAATGACAAAAACAAACTTAAAAATGGCCGAATTTTTATTTAAAGGTTTTATACCCTTATAATTCAATAAAGAAACTTATAAGTTGTGGAAGCGGAAAAAATTCATAGAGCAACTTTCAGTACCGGAGAAAAAATGTTTAGATATATATATATAAATCTTTGACCGAATTACGAAGTTTGGATAAACTTTATTTTACCATTATAAAGTAATTAAGAAAGGATATAAGAAAAATGCAGAACCTTGAACTTTGCAATGTGTACTGGCTGCCACCCACATATCCTAATATTCAAAGCATGAAACCTGCAAAATCATTGCGTGGGGGTGCACAACGTTTAATCGAAATTTCAATTATAAACATGGAAACTATTATACCTATTGACATATTTATATTTTCCAAACAGCCCATTAATTCTTGGTGCGGTTTGCAATTGTAAACAACAATGGGATGAGACGCACCCACTACCATTTACCCAAACCAAAATTCCGGAACTGATTACAGATTTATACGTCAGCAACGACAATCACGCCAACTTCGCATAAAATATTTCATTAAAAAAAAAATCGATTGTGCCTTGCTATTTGACATATTATTTCAATTTTTCTAGTATATTCGACGACCTACCGCTTTTCCATAAAAGAGTGCTGTGGGCGTGATCATACCAACGAGGTAAACAGTTGATTCGAACATCATTAAAAATCACATTTACAAATTGCGAATTTGCACAGTAAAAAGTTTCATTTAAAAAGAAAATCATCATGCCAAAGGCAATCGGAATTGATTTGGGCACTACATACTCGTGCGTGGGTGTTTGGCAATCTGGTCGCGTCGAAATCATCGCGAATGACCAGGGTAATCGGACAACACCAAGTTATGTGGCTTTTACCGATGCCGAACGATTAATTGGGGATGCTGCTAAAGCTCAAGTTGCAATGAATCCTTCCAATACAGTTTTCGACGCGAAAAGGTTAATTGGAAGAAAAATGGATGATCCAAAAATACAAGAGGATCTAAAATTTTGGCCTTTCAAAGTTATAGATGTCAAAGGGAAACCAAAAATTAAAGTGGAATTTCGAGGAGAAATGAAATTATTCACACCGGAGGAAATTAGCAGTATGGTTTTGCTTAAAATGAAAGAAACTGCAGAAGCTTATTTGGGCCAAAAAATTTGTGACGCTGTCATTACAGTGCCTGCTTATTTTAACGACTCTCAAAGACAAGCTACTAAAGATGCAGGAACCATTTCCGGATTAAATGTTTTAAGGATTATAAACGAACCAACAGCTGCTGCTTTAGCATACGGATTAGATAAGAATTTGAAAGGTGAGCGAAATGTTTTAATTTTTGATTTGGGAGGAGGAACTTTTGACGTATCAATTTTAACTATTGATGAAGGATCATTATTTGAGGTTAAAACTACCGCTGGGGATACCCATTTAGGCGGAGAAGATTTTGATAACCGATTACTTAATTATTTAGCAGAAGAATTTAAACGCAAACATAAAGCTGATATAAAACAAAACGCAAGAGCTCTAAGAAGGCTGCGTACCGCAGCTGAAAGAGCCAAACGAATCCTTTCATCAAGCACCGAAACGTCAATCGAAATCGATGCATTATACGAAGGAATTGATTTCTACACCAAAATATCAAGAGCCAGATTTGAAGAACTTAATTCAGATCTTTTTAAAAGCACTTTACTGCCTGTTACTCAAGCTCTTAAAGATGCCCAGATGGAGAAAGACGAGATACATGATGTTGTTTTGGTTGGAGGTTCCACACGCATCCCAAAAATACAAAATTTGCTCCAAAACTACTTCTCGGGAAAAAGTTTGAATTTGTCAATCAACCCAGACGAAGCAGTTGCTTATGGAGCTGCTGTCCAAGCAGCGATTTTAAGCGGAGAAAAAAGCAGAAAAATTCAAGATGTTCTTTTAGTAGATGTAACCCCCCTGTCCCTTGGAATTGAAACAGCCGGAGGTGTAATGACCACCATTATCAACAGAAACTCAAGAATTCCATGCAATCAAACCGAAATCTTCACAACATTCACAAACAACCAATCCGGAGTCACAATTCAAGTTTTCGAAGGAGAACGCAGTTTAACTAAAGATAACACCCTTTTGGGTAACTTTGACCTTGTCGGAATTCCTCCAGCCCCCAGAGGTGTACCAAAAATTAATGTAACTTTCGATTTGGATGCTAATGGAATTTTAAAGGTGACCGCTGAGGAACAAGGTACAGGGAAATCTCGGAACATACGAATAAAAAACGATAAAGGAAGATTATCCCAAAAAGAAATACAAAAGATGCTTGACGACGCTGCAAAATATAAAGAAGAAGATAGCCGACAAAAAGATAGAATCGAATCAAAAAATAAACTCGAATCTTATTTATACAATGTTAAACAAGCTATTCAAGTTTCTGGAAAGAAACTTTCAGAATCCGAAAAAAAAGCTTGTCTAAAAGAATGTAATAATTGTCTGAAATGGTTAGAAAGTAACCAAATGGCCGAAAAAGAAGAATTCGAACTCAAAAATAAAGAATTGCAAAGACTTTGTGGACCTAAACTTATAAAAATATATTCTGGTGATAAAGGAGTTGCAGATGGGCCTACTATTGAAGAAGTTGATTAGAAATTTTGAATAAATTCAATTTCTTTTATCAATCATTATTTTGATGGCAAGAAAATGTAATTTTATTAATAAAAAATTTTTAGTTTAATTATTGATTTACTTTGCATGCTACTCACTCATTTAATTAAAATTGCAAATTATAGCTTTGTTGTGTAACTAGTATTTCATGTAGATTGAGAAATTATAAATTTTAATTTAATTGCAATTAAATTCTAGACACTTGTTTATTTGCTTTTCATACATTTTCATTTAATTATAAAATAATTTAGTTAAAATTGATACAAATGTTTGTATGTATCTGGGCTCTCTTTTATTTTTAATGTATTTTTGAGGTTTGGATGAAGATTTGAACATTTAATATTTTGAAATTTTTTAACATTAGACTGCTTATTTTAAACTTAGAAAAATATTGAGACCAGAGAAACTATAAATATGTTTTTTCTTTGGGACACTACTCATACATCAATTCCATTTTCATGAAACTAACTTTGCATTTTTATTTAGTTTTTTCTTGTAGACATTTTATAAATCTTAATTTCTAAAATATTTTTAAGAAATATTAAATATTTAGGCTTAACATAAAATTTTAAAAAAAATATAAATATAAAATACAGGCGGACAGCGTTTCCTTTATGAAAGAGTGAACTCCCGGGAAGTAAAAGTTCGCTAGATAAATTTTCATTTTCTAGAAATTTTTATTAACTAAATTGCAAACTTTACCTTATTAAGACAATTATTAATAATGCAGGGCACATTGTGGGCTACGAAATAAACATAAATCGGTCCAGACAGATTCTAATTAAGATAAATGTGGCAATCTAATCCTACAGGAAATAACCACTAGAAAGTGACTTGAGTGCCCATATAAATCGCCCTATTACTTACATTTTTTTCTAAGAACTGTAAGATTTCTTAATTGATGAACATACTCTCGTGAAAATGGATATTACTTAAAAAAATCATTACTTTAATGTACTTTACTTCATTTAGAAAAAAAAATTGTAGTTTTATTATAGGTCAAAATACGTCGATTTGATCTTTGACCGGGTAATCAAAACAAAATTAATAAAAATACTACTTTGATTTACCACTTTATTATATGCATCTGCTACTGATTTCGTCCTATTTTTGGCCATTATCAAACGATGCGTGTACCGATGGTTTCCGAATGAAAAAGTCTAGATCAACAATGTCAAGCTTGGGTTTTGATCTATTTCTATTTGACCGATTCGGACTACCAAGAAAACTAGATTTTCGTAATTTTTGGCATAAAAAGTGAAAACCCGTTTTTTGCAAGCAATTTAAATTTTCGTTATCATTTTTTTGCCCAATTTAAAAAAAATGTATTTCCACAAAAAAATTGTTGCCTTTTTTAAAATACGATAAAAATACATGTTTACTATGTAAAGTTTCTTGCAGAATCCGAATATGTCAAAATCTTTTCATTTTGAAGGCATCCGAAGCATACACATGGAAAAAGTTGATTTTTTAAATTCATAGCTTCAAAGCTATAGTAGTTGGAAAGAGTCTGAATATAATCTACTTTTATAGGAATAACAATTTTTTCAGATTCTTCGAAAAATTTCCTATCGATTTAGCTACTTGCATGTTAATTGTCATATCGATTAATTTTGATAAATAGTAATTCTAACCCAGTCCAGTCAATCCAAATGAATATACATCAAATTGACAGATAACAGTTTAATTCCTAGGATATTTGAATGTTTAATGCAGCGATTATGGGTGATATCATTTTTTATATTTATTTATGACTGGATTGAAATTACTATTTATCACACTTAAACGATGTAAAAATTGAATTTTTGAACGTAAAAAAATTAGCATATTCGTATTCTATGAAAAATCTTACATAGAAAATATATATTTCTGACTTTTTATCCTTTTTTGGATTCGATTTTTTCGAATTTCCCCAAATGTTCAGATCTTCCAAAATTTCCCAAACATTCAGACAATTTAGTAACATTAAAAAAGAATTTCTTTAATTCTTTACGTTTTTCAATTTTTCTAAAAATTTTTGGATTATTTTTTAAGTTTGTAATTTTTTTTGCGTATTTTCCGGTTTCTTCTGTTTTTCATTTTTTATTTTTAGAAAACAAAGGAAAACAGATCATTGGTGACAAAGTCAAAGGCCAATTTTTCCATTAGCAAAACCTTTTCCTCCATTTACTCCTTTATTTTCAAAATGCTTCCGCAGCTCACACAGAAGCTCGGATCTGAGGATTTAAATCATCTCAAAGAAAAATTTGTAAAATTGAAACAATGAAAAAACAAATTTTAATTTTCCCACTATTAGATTTCATTTCCTTTCAGACGTCAAGAAATTCAAAGAAAAGTCGGAAAAATAGGAAAAAATAAAAAAAGATCAAGTCGGTGGGTCAAGCCACTTATTTTTTGAGTTTTAAAAAGAAAGTCGTCGGGCATTGAGTAATTTTTTTTTTGAAAAGGAGGCAGTAAAATAAATAAGTTTGGGAATCGCTTCTCTACATCATTTTTAACTGATTTGCTTTCTACTAAAAAGAGTTTTAATTGGGAATCACTTCTCTAGATCATTTTCAACTGGTTTCTTTTCTACTCTTTCATAAGAAACTTCAAAATAACATTATAAAAAATTTGTAGGAAAGTGCGGAGAGTTGTATCCAATCAATCTTCGAATTGATTACCCCGATGATGTGATGATGATTAAAGACTTGAAATAATAATAAAGGAAGAAAACTGCTAATCAAATTTAATAAAAAAATCTGCTTAATATTAAAATCAATGTTCCGTGATAATATGTTGGAATATATAAATTTTCATTTTGATAGAAATATGAAACTCACGTAAAGAATCAGAAAATAGCGTGAGGTCACCATATTTCCTTTCTTATTGATTTATTAGTTGCATGTTATACATGAAAATAAATGATTGACTATTAACGAGAGAGCTCGTACTTCAATTTCATATCAAATAGCACCTTATAATTTGCATAACTATGTAATTACATAAACACAACATTTACTGAAATATTTGAATTGTTTATGGGATTTCAACATGTTCATATCAAATTGCAAGAGTACGTACTTTTTTTATTAGGAAATTATTCCAAGTATCTCTCCTCCTCCTCTTGCGTTTGTTACCGTCACTGTTTTTCTTTTTTGATTTCCTTGTATCTACGCTGCGGACCTCCGATACCATGTTGGTGTATATAAATGTATTGCACTAGTATGCTTTAGCATCCGCGATATTTTAATTGGCTAAGTGAAATCCGATATGCATCTGTATGACGCCTACCATTCATTGTTTTACTAAGTTTTTATGTCACGTTCACAGTACACATAATTATCATATTTTGCTTCATTTTCACGAACTTAAAAAGTTCTTATGTAAAATCTAAATATCTGTGTGTATCAGAGTGCGTCAAATTTTGAATTTTCTTTGTATCGCTCAAGACACAAATAGATTCAGATTTTTATAAAAAGATCAACCAATTTGCGCTTTGCAACTTTTTGATTATTTTTTTCTCAAACAAGAATGCGAAGAAAGCCTTAAAGTTAAAAAATCAAAAATTATTCTTATATGGTGCTCAGGATGCTTCAATAAAAATCAATTTCTGGTCAATGTTTTGTTGTTATTGACAAATACAACCTCGGGACTAAAGAATAATTTATTAATTATAAATAGGAAGTAAACAATATTATTTATTAAAATGTAAGAATCCGATTATGCCAAACAATTTTCAATTTGAGTACAGCTGGAAAGCTCTAATTTGGCCCTAAATGCTCTAAATATAATCTGCTTTCGCAGGAAGAACAAAAGCTTGCCAATAAAACTTTAACCCAATCAAGCTACGATCAAAAATTCGAACGTGATGTTAACATGACATTAAACCAATTTTTTCATATTCTTCTAAAAATTGCCTATCGATTCGGTTACTTGCACATCAATTTTTATGTCGATCACCTTTGAAAAGTAGTAATTTCAAACCAATCATAAATAAATATAAAAAATGATCGTAAATGATATCAACCGTAATTGCTACGTCAAATATTCAAACCTTCCAGGAATTAAACTGTTGTCAGTTAGTTTAATAAAGGTTCATTTGGGTTGATTGGACTACAACTAGTCAAATAGATAAGTAATTTTAAGAAGAATCTGAAAACATGACTTGTTGGGGTCACGTTTGGGAAACAAAATCAAATTTTTGACCATACCCTTTTTGAATTAATAATTTTAAGACGATCTATTCAGTTGGCAAGGTTATCGAACCCCAGAAATTTTTTGTCCCAAAAGTAAACTATATTCAGTGCGTTTTGAGCGCACTTAGACCTTTCCATGTGTGGTCGGTTTGACGTTAGTATTTAGAAAAATCAGTTTTTTTCATATAGACCCTCGGGATGCATTCGAAATTGAAAACAAGTAGGCATATTCGGGTTCTAAAAAAAATTTTACATGGAAAATATGTATTTTGATCATATTTTTAAAAAGGGAAACAGTTTTTTATGCCAATGTACGATTTTTAGAAAAATTGGTCAAAAATTATAAGAACTTAAATTGCTTACAAAAAAATCAGGTTTTAACTTTTTTATACTTAAAATTACAGGAATCTGTTTTTTTTTTGTAGCAGCAATCGGAAAACAAGAAAAAAGAACGAAACAAAATTTCCAATTGGAGGGTCCATTTTGTGCACCGGACCATTTGTCCGGTTCTAATAAAACTTATTTTTATTTCTTAAATACCTTCTATTGTGGCTAGATGGCGCGTAAAGTCTGACTTTGAAATTTTTCATCGCTAAATAATTAAAATCATAAATTTAATAAAGTAAAAACATAAAATTTTCTATTTAATTCCATATGGGATACAATTTAATTTGTTTATTTCTTTTTTATTAACATTACCTTACGCCAAGATTATCGATCGTTTGACGCCTAGCGTCGCGACGCCAGATAGTAGTGCTTCGCACACGTTACACAACGTTTGTTTTTTTTATTAATTACCAATCGAAATGTTGTGTATTTTAAATCAGTGATCTATCCAAGTAAGTATTGTGAATGTTTGTTACCATTTAAATTTAATTTAGAATTCGTTGTAAAAATGAAATCGATTTTCTATGAATCGTCAAGTATAAAGGTTCATATTTTTTATTGGATTACTCATTTTTTTTTTGTATTATAAGTAGAAATTATGGGTTTTGATTAAATCAAGGTAGACTTTTATAATGTTGGGTCGGTAACGTGAATATTTAGAGACAACATGCATTCGAATCGATTAGTAAAGCTTTCCAAGTAATCGACTGGAATCTAAATACCTCTTTTAACTCACGAGTTAATTTCATTTTATTGATTATTATATGTGAAAAGCAGAGCCTGGGAAATATTGAAAATGCATATTTGGTGCATATATGCATATTATTATTTTTCTTTATAAATGAACATGCAAATTAATCTTGTTATATTAAAAGCTATTTTACATCAATTTTTGAATTTTCAACATTTTAACTCTGCAAATTTTATGAAGTACTGGTTTATGATTCCAAACATGGTCTGGATTAAATTGTTATCAATTTGTTTTAAGTACAAAAAACAGAAATTTTCTATAGAAAATCGAGGAGTTTTCGAAAAATGTACGAAAAACTGCAGAAAACACGAAGGAAAATTAAAATTTTGAAGAACAGCTAAATTTTTGTGATTTTTTTCATTAAATCCTCCCAAGTTTTACTTTCCGTACGCTACTGATAACAGTTTAATTCCTAGAATATTTGAATGTTTAATGCATGCGATTATGGGTGATATCATTTTTTTAATTTATTTATGACTGGATTGAAATTACTATTCATCACACTTAAATGATGCAAAAATTGAATTTTTGAACATAAAAAATTGGCATATTCTTATTCTATGATAAATCTTATATAAAAAAAATTGAATTTTTGAACGTAAAAAAATTAGCATATTCGTATTCTATGAGAAATCTTACATAGAAAATATATGTTTCTGGCTTTTTATCCTTTGAATTCGATTTTTTTGAATTTTCCCAAATGTTCAGATCTTTTAAAAGTCTTCAGAAAATTTAGTAATATTAAAAAGAATTTCTTTAATTCTTTACGTTTTTCGTTTTTTTTTTTTAAGTTTTTGGATTATTTTTTAAGTTTGTAATTTTTTTCGTATTTTTGACGCAGTGAAAAAAGGTTGCTGGGCCGATATTTGTATTTTTCCATTAGCAAAATCTTTTCCTCCATTTACTTCTATATTTACAAAATGCTTCCACAGTTCACACAGAAGTTCTGATCTGAGGGTTTAGATAATCTAAAAGAAAAATTTGAAATGAGTTTTAAAAAGTCGAAACAATGAAGAAACTTATAAAAATTCGGAAAAATTTAAATTTTCCGACTTTATCAGATTTTGTTTCCTTTCAAGTTTGAAGAAATCCAAAAGAAAAGTCGGAAAATAAGAAAAAATGAAAAAAAAGTCAAGTCGGTGGGTGGAGCCACTTATTTTTTGAGTTCTAAAAAGAAAGTCGTCCATAGGGCGTTGAGAAATTTTTTTCTGAGAGGGAGGCAGTGAGATAAATAAGTTTGGAAATCACTTCTCTAAATAATTTTTAACTGATTTGCTTTCTGCTAAAAAGAGTTTCAATTGGGAATCACTTCTCTAGATCACTTTCAATTGGTTTCTTTTCTACCCTTTCATAAGAAGCTTAAAAATAATATTATAAAAAATTTGTAGGAAAGTACAGAGAGTTGTATCCAATCAATCTTCGGATTGATTACCCCAATGATGTGATGATGATTAAAGACTTAAAATAATAATAGAGGAAGAAAACCGCTAATCAAATTTAATGAAAAAATCTGTTTAATATTAAAATCAATGTTAATGATGTACATTTCAAAATTGTTTTCCGTATGATTGCGCCGTTTGCAGCAGTGTTTATTTCTTACGAAGATTTATATTACGCACACTCTTCTTGACAAAAACTGCCCAGCGCTGGTGCTTCTTTCTATTTACATCTTCCTGGAAAGCATCTAGAAATTTCCTGTGACGTATCCTTCACTAGAATTTAACCAGTCTAGAAATTTCTCACCTAGAAATTTCTCCTCTATTCGAGAATGTTTCCGCGTTTCGTATTAGGTATATGTTTGGTTGCTTATAGGTTCCCTACAATATAATAAGAAGAAGTACTTTGTTGAACAGAGATGATAGTTGAACGATATACGCTAACGACATGAATTGAAAAATCTTTTAGCAGCACAACTGCGCGTGTCTATTTATAATAAGACCAGAAGTTTTCGTAGAAACATTTATGTAACCACACATACTTAGAAATTCTTCAATGAGCAAAGAAGTCTACACTATGGGGTATAAATCATCTTTGTGTGATTTATAGA
>JAODAH020029453.1:0-11349 GCA_027574865.2 Coproporus ventriculus
GAAGTTATTTTATAAAGCGCCATCCATAGTTCTGGTGTAGATAGACGCACGATGCATAACGTAATGCGTGAACGCCCCCTGTTTTGCATCATAAATCTTGTTTTATCGAAGAAGAGACAACATTGCGAATAAGCGCAGTGGAATTCTCTGTGATCCGAACATGTTATTTTCGGTTTTATTACGTAGGCGAACGCGTGTGTCCCTTAATGCCAATGTTAAATTATGACGGTTGGCGCTTACTTCCATTTACTTCGGATGCGATATCCAAGAGGAAGCGGATTGTTTCGACACGTTCCAGAATTATGAAATAAACAAAACGTGCTATATCCTGTGTGTACTTTAGCTGGATAATGGAGACGAAACGTGTGTGGGATTTGTTAAATTAAATTATATGAAAATATGTGTCCTAATAAAAATATTGGTTTTATTAAGTTTCTGTTTAATATATTAAAAAATTAAATTAATGGAAAATAAGCTGAAGGAAAACTATAAAAAGAAAAAAAATTATCCATGAAAATGTCAGTTTAATATGTAAAGTAATAAAAAAAAATTAAAATACAGATTCAGAAAAAAATAAGAGATTGATTAAAGAATTAAAGAAGAAAATGGCCAAACATCAATAACATAAAAAATGTAGAAAATATAAAAATTCTAAATTTGGCAATAGAAAAGAAATATAGTTAATAAACTGAAAATATTGAGTTTATGTTACAAAATAAAAAGAATTAGTAATTCGACAATAACATCGAAAATATAATGAAATTTCTTCTTATATTTGATTGAAAAACGTGAAATACTAACAATAAAATTTTTTAATAATAGTCGCTTTCATGCTTACATAACCTTACACTTTTGAGTATATTTTCATTTGTACCATAATACAGTTAAAAGTTGTTTTGATGCATGAGGGTGCCGTGATTTCGTTGCATTTTTCGGTTGGAAAAATCCGTTGAAAATGTAATTTTTCTGAAAGCAGTATTGCATGTGAGACTTATTTTATAATACCGGAATGATGAATGCATTTTATGTTTGTCTGAAAGCAGTCGAGTGAACAAAGAAAAATTAAGCGAAATCATCGCTGACTCAATGATGAAAAATGCGCTAGTAAAATTTTTAAAAATAAACGCCCCATATGAATGTCAATTACGCAAGATTGCACAAAAGCGTTTTGTTGTACTCGCAGCTGAAAACCATTAATACGAATCGGCCCCGCGAAAAGCGCAATAAATTTTTGTTAATGTAATTCAACGGAATATTCGTTATTATTATCAACTGTTATCAGAATTTATACCAGAAGCAACAGACGTGCGCACTCCAAATAGTTATTTTTGACTTGCCATAATTCTCCTTAGCTCATAAATAAGATTAGTAAAGGAAATAAATTGTTTTGGGCGTGCTCGGTTTGGATCTCGCGCGCTCCTTTTATAATTTTCATTTCATTCAATTCGTCCCATAAGTTTGGTAATTAAAAAAGTTGAAAAATACGCTCCGCGCAGGTTATATGGTTCTTTAATTAACTCCCGCCGGATCCACGTTGTTTTTAATCAATTTAATTAATGGATTAGAGCAGTGAAAAGAAAAACGAATTTAGGACTGACCAGTATTCCGTCGTAGTAGGATAAAAGTTCGGGGAAAACAAACAGGTCATAATCCATTTTGAGAGTTGGTCCTCACGAAGAACACACGGCCCTCGCGAAACTCAATTTGTATTCCCGGTTCCGGTTCACTTCCTTAAACAGACTCTGTGAGGAGCGCACATGAACTAAAGCTCGGGAGAGTTTTTAAAGCAACCAATACACAGCGGACATGTTTGTTTATGTTACCGCCGGCTGAAGTAAAACATAACCCAACATTCATTGCTGAAAGTTATGAGCGAACGAGCGCCGCTTAAAATAAATGAAAAAGGTGAAGCCGATCGCGATCGATGATCTCGTTTTTCCCATTTTCACGCATTTGGTGCGCTCAGCCCCCACTCACCCCGCACGTTACGGGTCGTTACATAGCCACGGTGACATTTACGCCCACTGGGTATTTCTTATCCCGTCTCGTATCAATCAATGGAGACTTTGTTGTCAGACTTTTTTCCTTACGAATATTTTCGGAATAGGTTAACCTTCGGATCACAAATCTCACACGGTGGGTGAGAGGTTACGCTGCCGGAAAATTCACTGTTTCGTAAAGAAAAACGTGCACCAATTGCGATCTGTTTCGTGGCAGCCAATTCAATTCTGAATTTTTCCAATTTCCCCGATACGACAACTATTTCTCAAGGGTATAACTTTTTCATTCTAGCAATATGCATAAGAAAAACGGTTTATTTACTTTCTGGAACGTCGAGTTTGTAAACGAAATTCGGTCATTAATAAAATAACGAGGGTTACAAAATGCACTTTTTCCAGTTTATATAATGGTGCGATAAAATCGATAAGTCTTAAGCAACGATTCAATTCGAAATCATTCTTTAATGGACTCTTAAATACAATTTACCACAAATAGGGGGCGGAAGAAATGCTTAACTTGAAATTTTCTAGATGGCTGCTGAAATTGGAATCGAGTGAGCGCTTTTAATTTTTCTTTTAAACTTTTGAACTGAAAACAGGGCTTACGATAAGGGAGCGCAATCAATGCAAACCGGAGCTCCACTATATCCCCAAAAGGTTTATAAATATAGAGGACGAAAAATAACATTGAAGTCTCTGTAATACGATGGAATTTCTATTTGTTAGATAAAAATTAAAGCTGCAAATATTTATTGACACTTTAATCAATTTTTAACGGAAGAAAAATTTTCAAATTACTATATCCACATTTATTCGATATTCGGTCATAAAGAGGCAAGCCTCTTGTTGAGCAGATTGAACAAAATGAAGCGTATCTCATGTTGTATGTATTGAAAAAGAAACGAAAATGAAATGAGACAAGTTGAATGAAAAATGGCTCAAGTGTGGACATAACATATTATTAACATACATTTTTTTATTAATAACCATCATATTTATATTTGTTGTTATTGTAATGACGTCCGGTATAATAAATGGGGTTTTGTGATATTTTCATGTTTATATTTCCTACAGTAACGTTCGCAAATTTAAGAGATATGATATGAAATAATAACCTAAAAGTCGTAATAGATTAGAGTAACAATAAAAATTGTTGTAAACACGACGAAACAAAATAGAAAATTATTATAAAAAATTATTTATAACAAAATAATTTTATTATCGAGCTTAAAAAACGCAGCCCCAGCACCAATTTATGGCCGACCATGTTTACGAAGGCAACAAAACACATGGCTTTAAAAATATGCCCGGTACCCTGTTTTTGGGGGTTGCTTGTACGGATGTTAATAAAATAAACAATAAACCGTTTACACAAGTGCACATAACTTTTGTAAACTGAATATTAAACATTGGTTGAATAAATCGTTCGATTATCAAAGCAGTAAAATGGTGCTTCATGCGGGGAATAATTTTTTTATTGTGACCAGAACATGAAGCACATTGATCAATTTAATTATTGTGGAGTTAATAATGAAAACCGTCATATTTTTGGGAATTCGTTTAATACACAAAACACTTTTTTGTGTGTAATTTTTGTATAATTTCCTTCTCTCTCTCTGTGTGTGTGTGTAATAGAGAAAATACGAATAATGCATTTATATATTTATATTTTTTTTTTTTTGGAAAGTTTGTTATTACTTTTATCAGTTGGTGGGTATTTTTGTTCCAGTCCCGTTTGCCGTCCAACGCAGATAAAAATGCGAATTGCATTGTAAACAAATATAGAAATTTAAAATAATGGAAAAACCGTACATTGAATTAGTTATCAGCATAATTTATAAAATTACCATATTGATGGTTTTTCAATTAGTTAATTGAACAAATACTAATTCAATTTTGTTGAGTTAATATTATAATGTATTACATTAATATATTGATTGGTTCTAGTTACATCCATTAATGCGTCCTGAATAATTTTATGCTCACTTACTAAGTTCAGATCAAATTGGGAACGTTTTCTGAATTTAAGATTTTATACAAAACACACAAATTTTATAATCCGTAAATAGGTTTCCATTTTTTTTTTTGTTTCTGCATACTTATGAATGTAATATATAGCTCATAAAATTAAGTACAACGAGGAAACTAACTGTTAGGACTAAATCATATGATCGCTTGTTATTTCCAATTTTATTACTGCTGCGATTGTTTTGGTACAAAACTGTTTTAATTAAACGCACATAAAATTCTAAATATAAATGGTTGCATTTCATAAACTGACCTTCTAATTTCCTTAGCAATTTACATATCCCTTCTAGCGTGCCGTAATTATGTAGAAGCACTGATTAAATTTTATATAAAAAAAAATAATAGCACACACACGAAAATTTTGCAGAGTTCTGGTTTCATACATTGCACATCGTACAACGCTCACGTCTCAACTAATCGGGCACGGTATCAAAGTAACTGGATTACATTCTAACCATCTGATTGCTGATAAAGTTTTTGCTATAAAAAATATATGCACAAAGGTAATTTAAACAAACTGTTATTGTATTATGGCTATGAGATAATGTTGATTGGGTGAAAAGCTCATATTACACAGTTTTGATATTAATTTTAATTAATTTTTTATCATATGTTAACATGCATCTGGATAAAGAGTATTTAGGTAATTCTCTTTGTATGGTATTGTTTTTAGAAATATAATTATTTGAAGTGGTATCTTCTTTTATGTCATTTTTATTCTAGAACAAAATATGTATCGTAGATGTAACCCCTCTGATACATCGAAACTTGTCCAATCTTCTACTGGAATTCGAACCTAAGACTATGTTTGACATCTCCAAGTTTTTTTAAAGCAGTTTGCTATTCCTCAACGTTCTCGGCCTTTCCACGACAGTATTATACAACCATTATTCACTTCATTCTAGTACCAACCGAAAAATAAGTAGCAACAAATTTGACCAAATTTCAAAAAAAATCTTATTTTTTGCTCTGCTTTTTTCTAAATTTATTAATACACAGTTTAAAAATTACTTTTTCCAAATTTTAAATGATGAAAATTAATTTGTATTTTTATGTGAATACCATTAGATTTTTAATTGTAAAAATTAATAGCAGAATGTTTATTTAATCACAAGGAAAATTGCGTAGCAAAATATTTATATTATTTTATATATGAGATGTAAATTTAAAAAAAAAATACATACACACCTATAAACAATTGAATATGCAAACTACAAGTTCACCCAAAGGACTGCACATAACTAAATTTTCCGTTGTGAATATATTTTCTGAATTTTTAAAGGCAATAGTGATTCAATACATATTGATTATAGATAAACAGAACGCATTTTTTTGAAAGGGTTGCTTATCTGATTATACTAATGTTTAATGGCCGCGTATGTATTTATCGATAATGACCTATATTGGTTATTACATTTCAGTAACAAAAAAGAAATGTGGGATCCATATTTAACAAATGTGTTTCGATTATATTCTAAGTTTTCATACACGAAATCACACAAAATAAATTTAAAATTTACACAAATTGAATCAGAATAAATATTTAGATAAATAATATACATGATAACTAAAATATAAATGTACATAATTTTGTTGTGATTTAAATGTGCAATTAATATTTAATTCACCTAACTATTAAAGAATTCAAACACAATCAATACTCCAACCTTAATTAATTAACAACAATTCCTCTTTTAAAATTAAAGATATAAAGAGCGTTCTGAAATCATTTGGAGAGAAAGCTGGTCCTCGAAGGGTTTCAAACTTTAAATTAGTTCAGAAATATTTAATACCTTCCCCTGGCCGAGCCAGAAGAAAAAAGTTAAAGTCTCCCAAACTAACATAACAATTATGCCTTAATTAAAACTGAACCTCCTTAATTATTAATTATCGGGTGTTATTACATTATTTATGTTACCTTTTGACGTCCAGTAATAAGTTGTAACATTAATTTTTCAGAGGAATTGTAAGCGAGAACGAACATGCATACATTCGTATATCAAATCGAATAAATTCACTTGAAAACTGGAAATATATAAAGTTATGTTAATGCTACTGTAAGAATAGGGCGAATTATTCGCTTCATCAAGCAGATAATTAAAGTGACTCTACGATCCATCTGTTGTATTCTAAACGCGATATTTCATTTTTCGATTGGAATTGGCTGAACGAGCAGCACGTGTTCGCTCAAATTTTTACCATTATTAACGACTGGGCAAAAAAGTAGAATTAAAATAAAAGGAATTAAAGTACTCACCCCTGGCAACGTGTGTTTTTCATGCAGAGCGTTCTGGGCGTTGAGGGCGCTCTCCGGGCTGAAGTACGTCAGGAATGCGCAACCTGTAATCACAACAAACTCTCACACACGTGCCTCGCTAATAACACCGATGTTACTGAATTCCTACTTGTTGTAAGAATTACACGTTCCAAAACGGATGCGGATATAATTACAAACGAAATTTTAATGGGATTTTCTTTAATCAATCCAGTTTTACACTTTTCAGGCATGATCACGTTCTCCAGCTATTGCATTTCTGAAACTTTAAGAAACTTCTCCTTCCCTATATTGATTACTTGAAAAATAGTGAATACACGCATCTTCTTTATTTGTATTTCTTTAAAAAAGACGTACCAAACAAAATTTAATAAATATATAATTTTATCTTAAAATTGTCTAACATCAAAAAAGAAAAAGTCTATATGAGATTTATATATTTGCAGCTTTTTAAATTCCATATAACTTATTAAAAAAAATGTTTTTATAAAAATTTCTTCGAAATTGAATGATTCCGTTTTAATTTTGAAAATACAATATTTTATGTTGTAATTTACTTTACTAAATTAATTTTTTACGTTTAAATTTAATCAAAATTCCACAGAGCAACCCAAAATCCAACTTAAACATGTCAGTTGGGATTTAAAATAAATTTCCTCAAAATTAGAGTCACACCATCATAAACGTAGTTGCAATTTGATGATTTTATTGTTTTGTATCCCCAGGTGGATTAAAACGGCAGCAAAAGCGTATTCCTGAGAGAAATTTGTTACAAATACAAAAGAAATATTGGTTTCACAAAGGTTATTGATTACATATAGGAGAGAGCGGGCCCGCTCCCTTTCCCTTAATAAATATATAAAGTAAAAATAAGCCAAAGCCCCTAAACTTTCCTCTGTTATCCCGTGAATTTGTATGAAAAAAGAATGTCAGGTAGATTATCCTCTTGAAAATGGACTACTTACAATCGTTAAAATATTAATAAGTTGAAAGGGTTGCATGAAATATTGAGGAAGACTTAGCGAATCGCGCTGTTCTAAAATTATTAAATACTGTAAGTCCCTGAGCATGGTACAACTGCGTTATTAAAATTAATATAACAAAATAGCTTATAAAGGAGAGTGGAGTGCACGTGGGGCAGTCGTGAAAGTTTTATAGTGTAGAAGTGCGTATATAAAGTAGAGTGTGCGGTTGACGTGGCGCTTATCGTTAATCATGCAACCCCCGACCTACACTAACGTCTATTTCGCTTTTAACGCACCCTTAGGAATAGCTGCAAGAAATATTGTGTACGATAATGGAAGCGCGCTAGCTAGAGCTACCAGACGAAAAAGTTTGTAGAGCGAGTTCCCAATTGTACATCATGAGACACACGGATGCAGAAGACGCGCGCGCCTTTTCTTCTTATTTCTCGTCGCCAACAAGCCGTGCACCATATTTTTTGTTTCTGTTGGAAGCTAATATCGGATGACGCTAATAGTGTGTAAAAGAAGCAATTATTTTTTTTTATCTGCTCGTTTTATGGTTTCTTTCATTTGTCGTTCAAAACAATAAGTCTCATGTCAACAATAATATAATAAGAATGTAGGTAATCCTTTTAAACTAATTAGATTTGAAAAAGAAAACAAATCGGCAGTAAGTTATTCAATCATTCCATAATTTTGTATCTTTCCACTTAAAAAATATTCAACATTCTGTAATTGTGAATTTAATAGAATTAAAAAATTGGTTTATTAAAATACACATTAAGCAACTAACATGTTTCATTTGGTAACCCGGCGCACTCACCATTTTACTAAGAAGTTTCTATTCCTTGTGTTTGTTCTGAATTTAATTATTTCAAAATAATAAACTAACATTTAAAATAAATGAATTGCATGAATTTATTCCCGAATGAAAAAATGCAAAAATGACACATACATACATTCCACCCACCTTTAAAATTCAGAATTAATTCATGAATTATTATATCTGCCTGTCCAGGCTGTTAAGCTAAAACTGTCAGTTTGAAGCGTTAGTCCCTATTCCGAATGTATAAAGGATACATCTAAATATTTATAAATATTGGAATACCGTATGAAATGCAATACTACGAAATAATTTAAATTAAATAAGATAAGGACTAATAAGTATAATATTCGCCGCTTAGATTAATTAATAATTCATATTAATGTTTCGTACTAAATATTTAAAAAATAGATATACAACTTATTTATGCAAGAGGATATTTATTGAATTAGAATAATTTGGAGTTATCTTTGTACATTATTCAGAGCAAAGATGAAATGACCCCACTAAATATATTTTAACTGAATCAGAATAACGTAATCACCATAATAACCGTGAATTACAATTATCACTAAATATTTAACATGCACAGCTACGAAACATATGTTTCAATTAAATTTAACTTATTTCGCATATATAAATTAGTAACATACTACAAACGCGCATAGTATCTAATTAAAATAAATGTAGATAATTCTGGAACAAAATATACGCTACAAAATCGAACGCAATTTACATATAGGCATATTCTAGAAGATATATTTAATGCATTTATAATAATATACAATTTTGTGTGAACAATTAAAATGTAATTTCGAATATTGTATGAAATTCATCTTCGACTGTTTTCAAGTATGCAAATGGTCTATGTGCATGTGTACAAACATAAATTTAATTATATTTGGGAATTTAATAATCGTTGAAATGGTAAAGTTTTATTAATGGATGCTTGTAAAATGTATAATTAAAATTAAATTTACATTGTTCGAAAACCGAATTATAACGCAATTTTAGAAGAGCATCAATGTATGAAATTATCGAGGACGAATTTTGTGCCATATTCATTTTACTCAGCATTTACAAAAAATACGTGAAATTAATATGTATATTATCAATTATAAAAAAATATGCATCAAGAAAAGTTTTATGTAGCCCTATTAAGCCAGCAAATTTTCCTTTTTCTGAAAGACTCCGTAAAATGACCCAAGACTCTTTTGTCTATAGTGAGTTGCATAACTGCAATGTATAAAAACATAAGAAAATAAATGTGGTTTGATAAATTTTTGTGTTTGAAGAACGGGAGGCAAGTGCATAATGTTATGGTACATAAAAACTAATAACTAAACATTAATCTTCAATTTATAAATTTAAATAACATAGAGAGTTTCATTCGCGTATATTTATAGATACGGAATTATTTCTTAATATAAAAGTTCTGATAAACATGTTGTATTAGAATTTTCTATGTATAAATAACTCATTTATTTGTAGGAAATATTGATCGCTGCTAATTTCCATTTAATCGATGTGGATTTTTTAAAATATTAAAACATAAATCTCATATGTTATTTAACAAAATATAGCACAAAATTTAAACAAAGAGAGACGCTTTTTTTATGAAATGTGACATACATGTATGCGGTTTAATATTTTCCGTAAATTTCAGTTGTTTTATTGCGACATATTTCATAACAGCTGACATTGTTGAAGTAATAAAATCAAAACTTTAATTGAAATTGTGGTGAGACAGCACTGATGGACGAATGAATGGAAGTATGCAAGTTGGGATAATTTAACACCCTATCTAACAATCCTTACCTACCCTACAACCATTATTGTCAAAGGTATTACGAATCCCTTTCCGCCCTTTAATTAAACTAGTTGCACATAATATAAACCTTCCTCTGATTAAAGTTTAGAAACTATAAGATTATTTAGCACAAACGTAGGTGCATATTTCTGTTTTCTTTTTTTAAATAATTATTAAATTAATGTCTTTAATACGTTTTTTTCCCTCAATTGACAATAAAATAAAGTTATAAATTGTGTATTTTAATAAGGCATAAAAAATATTACATAGCGTACAATTAATAAATGTGAATAATGTTTCAATTTTAATATTAAATTATTGTTAACTCGTACTAAAATTTCCAAATAACATTTTATAGGTTAAGGAAACACCTTATTGCTACAATTTTACGAACGCTTTTATTAAATGCTTAAGCATCTGTTTTTAAAAACAATAAAATTTTAGCACTTTCAACATGTTGTTAAACCGAATGAAAGAGGGAAAGAAATGGAATATACATTTGGTTGTGGAAAAAGATATAAAACTAGTATTATCGTTATTGTTTGTGATAAGATTATGAATGTCCGTCCGGGTTTGCAATAACTTATTCTCACAGAAATAGAACAATAGTCACGACAGTAAAAGCCGCCCCATAGACAACTATTATTTGGGGGCGGTGATAAAACGATATCCCGCTGCTTATAAATGATTGATCTCAACGTAAAATATAAGGCATTGTATATTTCACGTACAACTATTATTTATGGCTACTGTCATAGAGAAATGCATTTTTAGAACACGAATGCATATCTGCAATTCAACCGAATCTTAAACAGATTGAGACATGTAAAGTAGTTTATAACTAAATAATAAAACCCATGTCTGGAGAATAATATACATACATATTCATATTAATTAAGCACATAAATCATGCAGGGACGTTTTAGAACTCCTTCTCTCTTAGGAGCATTAAATATATTCGCGTCTGCACACATCTTAACCATTAGCGATTAGCTAAAAGGGTTTTCTCGTGTTTTTTTTCCACGCATAAAAAACTTACAGCCTCTGATATATATATATATATATATATATATATATATATATATATATCCAGGTTAAAACGATCATCATTTATCATTACCGAAATCCATTGTGGATTTACCACGTCGATTTTTTACGCACGTATGTTATTATATGTCATATAATGTTTCTTATTACTAAAGCGGGGGTGCGAGCACTAGGAAAGGTTTTTATTGTCAACATGGATACAATATCTATTATGTTCTTATCAATCAAGTTATCAATCAATATATATCGAATACCATGTTTAGTGGTTCCTAACTGTATATATTACAAAAAAATATAATCACCACCTATAATTACCATCCGCTTATTTGATTAAAATTGATCCATCTATTTGAGGACATTTTTTTTATTATTCACAAATTGAGTTATAAAAAAAAAGAAAA
>JAODAH020029460.1:0-10796 GCA_027574865.2 Coproporus ventriculus
GTCGTAGTTCCAGTTTCCCACCTGCCTCATAGCACATTTACAAGGAATTAGGTGCTTTGGCATTTAATTCGTGGAAGTTACCTATGTTTATAATTAACTGGTAGAGAAAAATTTTATTTAAGCTTTTTAAATCTGTAATATACTTTATTTCCAATAGTGATTCAAAGGCGAATCTTCCAGCAAGCAAAAAAGGTAAAATGGCAATAATTTCCTTTGATAAAATGTGATATCGACTCATTACAAATATGTACAATAAAAAATATTCATTATAACTTGTTATGCAAATAATTAGAATAAAAAAATTTAAAAATCAATAAAGTAAGCTGAAGACAGGAAATACCAAATACACATCAAATAAGAAATTTGGGCAAATGAAAATACGATTGTGTAAAAGGTAATGAAAGTTTTCATAAGCCAAAACTAGAATTTCAACAATTGAAAACTGGGAATGATTTCTGAAGGTTACAAAATACACACAAATTATTAATGTTGGAATATCCTCCACTTTATGGTCTATAAGTTAAGGAGAGGCTAGCTTTTAGAATTTTGAAAAGTTCGATGATTGTTTTCTTTTTTAATATTTACTTTTCTTTTACATCCAAAAATATGTACCTGAAGTCCCAGCCCGAGATTTCAAGAAAAATTTATATAAATATATATACAGCTCAATTTGTAGAACATCGGCCATATAAGCCGAAAGTTGCCAGTTCAAGGCCCGTCCCCAACCAAATATTTAGCTGTACTTTCTTCGCCGAGGTGTGGTAAATCTTCATTCAAGTGGACTGCTATTCTCATTAATTAAACGACGTTGTCACTAGTTAATAAAAATCTCATTCTCTGAGGCGCTACCCCTTTTCTCACTCTCAAAAATTTAAAGTTGTTTTTCCCGAATTTTTTGATTTTCGATACACAAGAAAGTTTTAGGAGTTGCGAGTTTGAAATTCGATACACATCATATCTGAAGTATCTTTGAGGGAATGAACTGGTCCCAGATCTTCATGATAAATATAGCCAAAGATTTATATACATATATCCATAAAAAAATGAGAGATTTTGGGATTTTGATTTTAAAGTGGGCTCAAATCGTGAATTTTCAGCAAAATAACACCCTGGGGAAAAGTGTTAGCTTCACATCTTATTTTATTTCATATGAAAATGTCAAACGGTTCCCGAGAAATCATGTAACGAAAATGATGTTCCTTTTTAAGGGTTAACATTGCCCTCACCTGGGGGGAGCTGTGGTGAATCTATCGTACTATGGTTAACAGTAAATGAAAGTAAAGAGAAGTAGTTCTCTCTTGAAAAAAAATGTAACAATGCTTATTTTTTAATCAATGAAAAAAAAATTTATAAACATATATATATATTTCCGTTTCTAAAGGCAAGCCTCCCATTAAACATATTACTATGCTTATCTTATTTGAAGAAAATTCCTCCAGACAAGAAAATGTTTCATAGTTTGAGAGCACAATATTTGTTATCGATGAATATGAAGCATGAGGTGCAGAAAAACTTTATCTACCCAGGTAAAGAAAGGTACCTGGTATAATGAAAATTACAGATTATATGCCTCCTAATTTTTTTTCTGAGTAAAGAACATTGTTTATAAATGAGCGGTTTAATCAGGTTTTACTACAATCTACATATTTTTGCTAAAAGGTTACTCACTTTCCCTTTCCTTTTTTCGGCGGCGTCGACCAATTTGGAGGGTATGTACCAATTTCCATTTCACCATCTTCACCTGATTTGGGTTTCTTATCTTTCTTTGCACTGCCTTTGGGTAACTTTACCTGTAAATAATACATTGACGTATAAGAAACAATCTTAAATAAAAATAAAATGTCATTGCATTCAAAACAACTATATCGTTTTCTATCTGTGGATTTATGTTGTATACATCGCCCATAATTTGTGTTACTGTTTGAGGCTACAACAATTTGTACACAAACCAGAGAAATAAGCATTTTTAGAATCTTATACAATTAACAAAAATGAAAAGTTAAAATTCATTAAAGAAAATTTAGGTAATTTTACAAAGGTAAAAAATGTCACAAAATGTACGTTTGAATAAGAAATTTACCTTAAAAACTCCAGTTCTGGGCGATTTTGTATTTTTTGGTGTATCTCCCGCCACAGGTGTAGTTGGTGTTTTTGGACTTGTAACTTTCGGCGTCTTCACCAATTTGGGCATTGTTTTCTTAACAACTGTACCACCTGTGGTACTTGTTTTAAATTTAGCATCTCTAATAATCTCCTTTTCAGGATCGTCTATTCCTAATGGTTCTTTGAAGAAAGTAAAATCGTCAATATTTAATTCCTTGTTTTTCAGGTGTTCTGCTACCTCTCTCATTGATCGCACCTTCTTGCCAGTTGGAGTATAATAATAAATATCACCATTTCTTTTCAATGCATTATCCGTATTTGCTCTATATACTAATTCACGTTTCCAACCGTATTGGAAGGGTTTCAAATAATTGGGGTTGGAGAGATCTACTGATGTTTTTAGTTTCTTAGCAGAGTGTCCTGCCGGACTTAAAGCCGAGTATGCTTTCTTAATTGAAGCAGGTATATTCGAATCAGAGTCCGCTTCTTCTTTTACAATTTCTGCTGCATCAGGGAACTGACCATTTTCAGACGTTGTCTTTGGTGTTTTCACAGATTCATGCTTCATGGGTATTATATCACTGTATCGTTTATTAGGAACCCTTGCACGTTTTCCTTTTCCCAAACTTCTGGTAGGATCATTTATGGATATGTCTTTTATTTCAGTATTCGAATCATTTATGGAAGGCTCTTCTGGAATTGAAAGATATGAAAAACATTATTAATATAAATTGTGTAATTAATAAACAATTAATTATTATTTAAGTAACGTGATGTCTCTTTAAAAATGAAAACATTTATAAACGACTCCAAAACTTTTTCAACTTATTACACTGCAAAATGAAATCATTCATAATAAATTTTATGTATGTTGCATTAATCACTCGCAAATGAAATAAGTTTTGCGAAAAATGAAATCGTTTGCAAATTTAGATCAATTTATAAAATATAAATATGTACTTCTTATTCCAACATAAGTAAGTTAAAGTAGCAATTCATTATAGTGTTCGTTATCAGAATAATTGTGATAATGTATGCGCATTTATTTTCTTAAAGAAATAAATCGAACTTTTAATGAGGTTAATTAAATAGAAGACTATTATTTTGCAAGTTCATATGCAATTTTTTCATTTTTCCTGAAGATATATAGACATAACTTTATTCTGAAATAATATTTTGTTTATAATCAGTCAATCAATTTATGAAAGAGGCGAATAGATCCAGGCAGTAATTACAAAATTAATAATAAATCATAAAGAAAACGGTAAAATAATAATAATAGCAAAAATCTACAACACAATGGTAGAACCATCATTAACATAAGCAATAAAAGCAAGTACGAAAAACAAAATGAGGACCTGAGAAGCTCTGAACAGTGAGTTGCAGGACTTAAGAACGCTGAGGATGAATAAATCTCTTTTACTTTGAATTTAGTCTTATTTCTTCTTGTGCATATCTCATCTGAAAATTTATGCTTGACAATCAATACTTCAATACAACACCTGTCTGAGTTAAAAACTTATTTTATATTTTTATAAGTTGATTGTTGTAACTATAAAAATAGAAAAATATTTTACGGAAATATACTGCATACTGGTAGTAATGCTGGAAACTTGCTCAATCTTCATACTTATTTTCTTTAGCTAATCGTATATGTTATTAATCTTAATTATGGAAACTGAAATTGTCAACGAATGCTAACTAACGCATTCAATAAAATTTATAATTGACATATGTCAAAAAATTGATTATCTAAATCAAAATTTGAGGTTATTAAGATCTTAAATTAATTATCGCACTCGAACCATCCATTTGTTGGAAAAATTTAGGAAGTTTAGTTCATAAGGTACGTTTGATAGACGAAAAGTATGTTATTAAGGCATATTTTCTCAAAATATGTGAAAATTCCTGTAGTTCAAAAAATTCGTATTAAAAATCGTAACGAATTACTAAACAAAATTTACTTTCAGTTTATAATATTTAGCAGAGTACACGCATAACCTAAGATTTTATATCAGAGAGTTTATTTTGTATTATTACATAATATTTATAAAAAATTTTTATTTTGTGAAATGTAATTAAATAATATATGTAAAATTCTTAAAGATGTTCTACATTTCATTCTTTCATATCTTCGACAATAAAAACGTGTACACTACTTATAGGTTATGTTATTGTTTTGTTCACATTGCACGACTTGAGTAATCTGCTGTACCCTGTGCTCCTCTAACAATGTTCCTTCAGTAACAAACAGGTTGATAAACCCACTGAATAAATATTGGATACTTCTGAGTCTATAATTTACACTATTCGAATGTGCCATGGTTGAGATTATAAAAGCACCTAAAGTGCAAACGAAACAATATTCCATTAGACCCTATGGTACAAATTAAATTAGACACGCTATTGCTTCCTTCACTAATTTATTTGATTTTGTAAAACTATTGATAGTGGTAACATCGTTACTGAAATATATCTAGTAAGAAAACAACAACATGTCTAATTTAACTTATAAAAACCTTCACAATACCAAGATACAAAAAAATTCTATAGTACAATTATGATCTATGAATATGTAATATTTTCAATAATTAATTTTCTTCTAGATTCTATTCCTTGTTTATTACGCTGATAACACTTAGAGCAATAGTCTCAAATTGGCAGTCCGCATGCGGCGGACGTAGTCTTATGTATGACCCATAGAACCATTTGGAAAATATAGGGGCAAATGAAAGAAAAGGTTTTCTGAATGGAAAAGTACCTTCATTCTAATGCAGTCCGCAGGCAATTTGAGACTACTGCCCTAGAAACTTTTTAATGTACTATTTTTAAGCTATTATTTACATAACCATAAAATGGAAACTATTCTATATGCACAAAATTTAACAGATAACAGATTGATCGCACTTAAATTTTGCAATGTCATTGAAAATTACCTTCAGATTGTTTTTCATTTTCTGAGGGGTTTTCTACTGAATCTTCTTTTGCAGAATCTGTATGAATTTCTTCCTCGCTTTTTTTAAGTGCGTCTTCTGAAGCACTATCATCCGACTTCATCTCGTCAGCTTTTCGTTTTCTCGTTTTACTTTCAATTTTCGAGTGTTCCTGTACTTGCACTGGATCTGAATTAGGTTCAGCTTCATTACCACCATCTTTGTTGCCATTTAGATTTGGCGCCATTTCTTCATCCACAATTAACTGACCATCAATGCTAGATGATTTTGATCTACTTCGTAACTTTTTAGCAGATTGTTTATCCTCCATATTCTCATTCGAAATATACCTAAAAAATTAATAGAATAATAAGTTTGAAAACATTGCAATGTAAGGAATGAATTACCGTTCATGTAACGTGCGTCATTTACAAAGATATCGGTGGTTTTTACCTTGAGACCATATAAGCTTTATACAACGTTTTTAAACACATTTATATAGAATATTGGAGCACAATCACAATTTTTCACTATAAATCAACGTATGCTTTTCTTAAATCACTATCATATTCTTACACAAAACGTAAAGCCGACACAAGTGATCAACGCTTCAACAGCATCAAAACGGCGTTTTTGTAGAGGGCGCTTATTCACAGAATAACAAATAGATTTTATGGTGGTATGACTGTTTAGCCAAGAGCGGGAATATTTGATTGAAACAAGAATTAATTGAACTTGACCAATTCTCCATAGAAGATTTTAAACTGTTTTGGAGATTAAGAAGGTTGCCATTATCACACGTTATCAAAAATTTGTTCAAGTTAACCAGTTTCCTTTAATTTGTAATATAATTATTAAGCATTTTAAAATCAGCTATGGCGTTTCACCAAAGAATATTCTTGTCAGACGAAGAAATTAGAAATGTACTAAAAGCCAAACCAGCATGCAACAAAAATACCTCTAATGAATTTTATTACCATGTTCAACGTTGAATTCGATTTAAAATATCAAAATAGTGTTTTTCAAAATATTAAATTTATAAGTGTAGAATTGGTTGCATACTTATAATTACAGAGTTATTGTTTCTCAGCAATCAAATTTCATACAAATGCAACAAATAATTTATACCTGCAAAAACGCAATTTTTCTTTTAACATGAAGATATGGATACTTTTTATTTATTGTTTTAATTAAATAGATAAAACTGCGAGTTAAGTAAAATATGATTGTTTATGCAATCAATAAGGAAACATCTTGCATACAAATTATACACTAATTGATTTAATAAAAATAGTTACTAATTACTTTTCCTATTCATAATGTATAAAAAATATAAAATTCCTTTCAATACTAAGATTCAGGAAAGTAAATATTAATCAATCTTTGATCAACGTTTCATTTTATTAATAAAATCTTCCCCATGACTAAATACATGCATATCATATCTACTTTAAATTGATAATTATTATTAAAATTCAATTTTAGTTATGAATACATTAATTTAAAAGAACCGAATATTCTCCAATATGACTCCTGGAATTTAGTTACAAATCTGTTAAATTTTAATTATATATAAAACATTTTTTACCACATTAACAATTAAAACTCAAAGTCGTAAAATATTCAGAACCATTGCAATAAAATTTAATAAATTATTTTGGATGGGTCATAAAAATTATGTGTAATAAAACTTGAGATGACATTGTTAGATTAATACGATGTAAATGGCTTTTTTTATGAAGTTTTCAAAATGGTTTTATTTCCCTCGAAAGTAATTGGCACAAAAATTAAATAAAAAGGAAAGAACAAGAGCTTTTTTATATATCGTGAAACTAGTAAAAATTAGAACCTTAGCTTATAATTAATTTTATGTTTTTCGATTAGCACTTCTCTTTACGCTTCAAATGAGAAAGAAAATTGTGTTTTTTAAATGTTAAATGAACGAAACGGAGTGGATCTTTCCTATAGCAATTAGAGAAAAAAATGGCGGAATGGAATTGTAGACAAGATGGCGGATTCGCGTTGTCTATTAAGGTTGGTTTAAATGTTGTTAGTATGTGTGCCATTGGAGTTTGTCAATGGCTAGCAAATAGTGATTTGCACCACTTTGTTAGTAATTGGCAAGCCTGTTGTGCCAGCCACAACAGGCTTGCAATTTACTAAAATTTTGTAAGAGAATTTTGAAAATCATATTAATTTTTATACAAAACCAAAATTTTTAATAGTAGTAATTTGATTTTAACAACTAATTGTGTTAATAAATAGAATTGCCAATTACCACATAAACATAAACAATTATCGTTCTGCTTTGGACGTCACTATATAAACAATTTTGCTTTTTTTTAATGATTTCACCCTGTGAAAACCTTGAAGAAACAATAAAAAAAAAATTCAAAGATTTAATTTTTTATTATTTCATTTTTTCGTACTGATTTTTAAGAAATCTGCATTTTTAATACATATATTGACAACTTACAAATATTGGTTTATTATTATTTTTTTAATTTATACATTTTAGTAAATTTTTTAATAGCTATTAAATGAATTTATTACACATTAAATAATTAAATAAATTTAATCAAAGCAAAGGAGGTACCAACATTCAATTCGTACAAATTGTGTTGGGTAATAGAATAGTCGTATATTCACATATTGGTGGAATAAACAATGCGAGTGGGAGGAACAGGGGTGGGAATCATTGGTATTGGAAGAAAAAATAAAGTTTAATTTTAAATTAATTTAGTTAAAATGTCTTAAAAATTAATGTAAGTTATAATTTGTCTCGCGATGAGTACGTGCGGGGATTTAATTTAATAGAAACAGAATGCGTTATAATGCTAGAAATAGTACTGACAATTCAAAACAAGTCTGTTTCAATTCAAACGTATAAAAAATAAAAGTTACTACAAGTAGTGTTCCATAAAGTTCCTATAGCGTGTATTTCAAATTGTGCTCAGTTGCACCGAAGCTAATAAAATGTCAAGGTAATTTTCTGATTCATAAACATTTGCTACCACTAATATTTTCTTAGTGTAGTTTTTAATTAAAACAGAAATTTTAGAATGAATTTGAGCGGATGTTTCATTTATTCTTCATATGTAAATTATTTAAATTTGCTAGTTCTTGAACTTGGAGTGGAGCTTCATAAAATGTTTGGTTTTAATATTTTCTATTGTTTTCTTTTAAGCGTAGAACTTTTTGTGACTTTAATAAAAGAATGTACATTATTAGTCAAAATCAGTGATATTCTTCTGCTGATTTTTTTTTCACGAGGGCCAGTTTCCTTCTGTGTATAAAAGGTGGTTTTAGGGATGACACTTTCCGTTTCCCTCCATCACAAATTAAATTATGTCATATGTACCCTTCGTGTCGCCTTATATGTAAACACGGAGATTGACCCTTCGGTAATGATCTTAGCTATTGATGCTCACTATTATATTATTTCCGAAGTTTCAAGTCTTTTCTCTTCTCCTATTCACAACAATCTTTTTTTTTTAATTATCTTAATTTGTCTTATTTTATTTGATTAAAAAAAAAATTTTTTAATGGCTTTAAACTAGGAAATATGAGATAAACCTATTCATTTTTGAAAATGTGTGTTTCTTTTGCAATTAAGGTGTAATAATAGAGAATAGCACTCTTGATTAATCTGGGAAAAATTTTCAAACATCAGAGATATCCAGAAGAATATGCCAAAATACAAGTTGACGAAAATGAATAATTATTTAAATGAAAAATTAGATTTAATATTCGTATACAAGTATCTATGGAGTATTTCATTACTGTGTAGTTAAGGCTCTATTAGTGCATTTTTATATAATTTAGTAGAAAATTAATTTGCAGAGTAACTTTCTTTTCGTTTTAAAAAATATAGTTGAACCTCCATTTTTACAATTTTTGTTTCACGCAATAAAGGTTGCAACTAATTTTGTTAATTGACCCTTTTCAATGTCACAAAATACTAATTGATTTCCTTATTGTATTAGTTCTCTTTAAATCAATAGACGTCGCACTCTCCTTAACAGAGGCGTTGACTAGTACCTAAATAGTAAAAAATATCGTTATATTCAATTTCAATTTTCGGTATTACTGAAAAAGACAGTTAAAAGCACAGAAACATCACGGAAAACTAAAAACACCACAAAAACCTAATAGCTGCTAAAGCTGCTTTCCTTGCGATTTCCGTCATCATGCCTTTCAACGTGGCGCCATCTAGCGAGCTGAAATTGGCCAATAAACATCTGTTATTTTCAATCATTTGGGTATAAAACAAGTTGGATCCTTTTCGCCAACAATCAAAATTACAGAGAGTTGATTGACAATGACAATTGCAGACATGACTGTCAGTTTTATAATATATCACCCTTGCCACCTTTATTATGGGATTCCCCCGAATTTTGTATTATGTTATAGAACTTAGTTTTTAAAAATGATATATATATATTTTTTTAATATCTTTCTCAGAACCCACTTCATTCTCTTTTGCACATTACAGTCTTTCATCTTGTCATGTTGCAAACTTCATTTCATTAATATGAAGTAAATTTTCTTATCTTCTCGGATCCTGATTCCGAATTTTAACGAATTTCCAGTAAATAAACGCTAAAAATAAAATAAAATAAAATCTAATTTGTGATTTATTATAACATTGTAACAAATGTAATTGGTACGTTTTTAATACTAAATGTTAATAAGGTAATTTAATTTAATTGAAAACATTAAAATAATTTAGATTTCAATGCATATTTTCATTGAATAAATTGTTACAAAGTATGCAGTAATACTAATTAAAATAGAATTATTAATAAGTTGGGTGCTGGTGAATGTTGCTGAAGGAAAGAGGGAAGTTTTATCATATAGCACCAAGATCGTAGCCAGCAGGAACATTAAATATCTGCAGGAGTTGTGTTGTGAGCAGCGAGCTAGTCTAAGCGCGTTCCAACCAATCGCGTGGAAGTATGACAACATCATGAGCCAATAGTTGTTCCACATCATGACATCAGGCTCTAAAAATAGCTCGTATATAAGCAAAGGATAAGCAGGAGTGGGTTATGTTTGAGTTTGGCGGCGCGCTCGGGCGGCATCTATTCACTTAGTAAGAGGCATTGATGCGATGAATATTATCCAAAACGAGGATTATCCTAGAACAAGCCAGTGTTTCTTTATCAATGAGTATGTGAACAAGTGCCCCGAACGAATAGGAAGACACTCGTGCGAAACGCAACGACTGACAGACTATTTCCGTGGTCCGAATCCCGAATGCAGCAGGTGTCATAGCGCGAGGTAAATGTTTATGTTTACCCACCACAAAAAAAAATCATTCACCGCTTCATTAATCAATCAAAAAATCATTGCATGGATTTAAATCACATTTCACCTGCTTGCATCCCCCATCTAATCAATTTTTAAATTAAAATTAACAAACGCGTTTTCGTAACTTTTTAATTAGTCCCTTTTTCTATCGGAAACCGCAAACCGGAACCGGATGTACAGGAAACCTAATTCGATAATGCGAATTAATTTAATTCTTTTTGCTATTTGTAAGGTGTGTGTCTAAAAGCGCGCGCGCGCGCGCCCTCCATAATTTAAACAAACACACACCTACATTCGTCCCAGTTTTAATGAAATACATACGCTCACTATAATTTTTCTTCTGGTAATTGAATTAAGAATGGTGCACGCTCGAATTTATGGTTTTAATTTATTAAAAAACATGCCTCATTGCTTGATTTAGGGGAAGTATCAACTGCCTCTGTCTAC